>OZ024876.1:33478434-33716382 GCA_964017185.1 Rugalucina vietnamica
CAAGTAGATACTACTGTGTCCCGGCGTAACATATGTCATTGGGGCACAATAGAAAAGTTCAGATACTTCATGAAATTGCACCGAATCGTTCGAAATTTTTCACTGTGTATTACAGATAAGTCAGACGTCGTTTGAAATACTTTTTACTAGCTCTAGGGTTGAAAATATACAGGGTAAAGAATATTTCTTAATTCAGTTTTACGTCTCTTTCAAGAATATTTCAGCTCATATGAGACGGGCCAAATCGGTAGGTGGGGCAAAAACGGAGAACCCCGAGAAAAACCACCTGGCACACCCGCAAGCAGAACTTGGTCGGCTTGTCTCACATGTGGCCAGTGCGGGGCTCGAACCACACCAGATACAGTGGTGAGATGATCAGGGTAAAAACAACTTTCATGATAATCCAGTCAGATAGATACTACTAGACTCTAGAAACATGATACCTTCAAAGTATTTTTCTGATCTTCTAAAAAGTGTTTGAAGAGGCATGTTTGTCCTATGGCCAAAATATGAGCCGCCTCGTTGGTAAACCAACAATGTGGTTTCCGAACAGGTCCGACATAAACCGACCTGTACAGTCACAGAAAAGAGCTAGAAGCTTGAAATTTTGGAGTTAAGTAGAGAAGGATTTGTACTATCCGAATTTTGAAAACAAAGGCGCTGATCAGCTTCGCGGTTACCGCGAAGCTGATCTGCGCCTTTGTTTTCGTCTATGTTGGTTTTCCCATGGGGCGGCTCATATTTTAGATTGAGTACGACACCTGAAGGCAAGGAAATTGAAATTAAAATAATAAAATAGATGATAAATTATATATTTTTCCAGTTTGGCCCATATTAGACTCGTGACCAATACGAAACGAATATCCTGATATCCGGAATAAAAACATAAAAATAACTAGCCGTAAGTTGTCTTGTTTAAATTGGTGTAAAGCATATAGACATTCATATCATGCCCCAGTATACATGTAGCAGTATCAAATAGCTTAATAAGGGTACTGTCGGCATACGAAAGGTTCAACATATTATTTGGTGTCCCAAATGGGTATCTGACTTGTACAATTTTTTATCATTTAACGTCAATTAACGAAAGTAAATGAGCTGCCGCATGGGAAAACAAACAATCTGCACAGGCAAAAACAAAGGCGCTGATCAGCTTCGCAGTTACTGCGAAGCTGATCAGCGCCTTTGTTTTTGCTACACGGATAGTACAATTCCTCTACTTTCTAAAGCCAAAATGTCCAGCCTCTAACCATCTTCTGTGACTGTACAGCCGGGTTTGTGTCGGACCTGGTCCGAACCCAAATTGTTGGTTTTCTCACGCACAGGCTAAAATGTTAGTGACATGAGATGGGTACCGCGAAGATGTCTTTCTTGATCTTTGTAATATTAAGCAGTTTCTCTGTAATTACTATTTGTGCGAAGGGATGTCCACAAAGTACACTTGACTACAGGCAATTTCTCAACCACGTGCGTAATTTCTTTTTCATTTGGTTCTTATCGCAAAACAGTAAATTGTCGACGATTGGCATATCAGTGTGTCAAGATGTAAGCAGTTCACTCATATCCATCTGGTAAGTCCATAGACCATAGTAATGTGAATCGTTTCTAAAGTTCAAATCATTTTGTATTTAACAAAAAGCAAAAACTATTGCAGTACAATGGATCAAGCCCATAGAGCGTCAATTTTGATATTTGTTATTGTGTAAGGCGATCATACATACGTGATCCCAGCAGCATATATTATTTGAGCCTGTGCATGAGAAAATCAACATTTTGAATTCCGACCAGGTCCGACACAAACCGGGCTGTAGAGCCGCAGAAGATGGTTAGAGGCTGGAAATTTTGGATTCAGAAAGTAGAGGAATTGTACTATCCGTGTAGCGAAAACAAAGGCGCTGATCAGCTTCACAGTTACTGCGAAGCTGATCTGCGTCTTTGTTTTTGCCTATGCAAACTGTTGGTTTTCTCATGAGGCGGCTCATTTTTGGAAAGAGTTGTCCACAAAGTACACTTGACTACAGGCAATTTCTCAACCACGTGAGTAGTTTTTTTTTTTTTTTTTTTTTTTTTTTCATTTGGTACTTATAGCAAAACAGTAATCATCGACGGTTGGCATACATGTATCAATATTTCAAGATGTAGCAGTAAATCCATAGACCATAGTCAGTATGTTAATCACAAATCTTTCGTTGTTTCTCAAGTTCAAATGATTATATATATATATATATTTAACTAAAATGCAATATGCACTGCAGTACAATGGATCAAGCCCTAGCGTCAGTTATAATATTTGTTAGATGTAATTGTGTAAGGCGATCACACATACGTGATCCCAGCAGCATATATTATTTTCAGTTTGATTTACAGATTGCCACCGGTCAAACGTTCAACCATATTTATTCTGTTGAAAATTTTCCCGACGCCTATGGGAAAGGGTACTCGATGTATACACCGGTGAACGAAACGACGATCCAAGCATTTATTTATACGTAGTAAGTGAAACAACTGTTTAAATCAGGGTTGGGTAATGCATTAAAGTAATGCCAATGCATTAAGCAATGCAATTGGAAGTTTCTCAACTAATGATCATTCCACTGCACATCATTTTTCTGGCATTAAAACAATGCTAGTTCTATTGCATTACTTTTTTTTTTCAATTTTTCTAATGCATTAATTAGCATTAGTTTGAGCATAAGCAACAAACCTTTATTCCACAGGTGATAATTGTTTTCACTCTTTCACCAACTATTCAACTTAAAACAAGCCCCCTGCTCAAAACATAGGTTGTGGGTACACGTTTGAACCGCCTCGGCGACGCGGTTCTAACGAGTACCAACAATCTATGTTTTGGAGCAAAAATATAGAAAATAGGTATACCCCTGCATACCACAGTTTTGTTATATAAAAAAGGAGTATAAGGGGGTATACATTTCACGAACATGTTTTCCTGATGTTTTTCATAAAAACATGTGCAGCTATGTACACTTACAGTTTTATACCATCTAAATTGAAATTACATGCCACTGGTTATTCTCATAATGTTTGTACAGCCTGGGTTTGGCTAGATCTGGTTTGAAACCTCCAAGACATACATTTGTGTGACCTATTCTAATGTATAATATTTGAACAAAAAAAAAAAAAAAAAAAAACGATGATACATATATAAATAAAAATAAAACTGAGACCCTTTAAGACCAGCAAACATATATATTAATGAGGAAGGGTATGGGCCATACTATGATTTCGGCTACTTAAGCAGCCTCTTCAGTGACCCTGTAGATTTGGCAACATGAAGCCAAAGAAAATTACTGTAAACAGGATAGTCGATACAAAGACTATTATAATCCAAATTGGGCCAAATACATTTAAATAATAATTAAGAAAATGAATAAAAACCGATAATAATTTTCTGATTTCTCAGTATACCTTCGCTGATCTCAAAGGAAACCGACATGACTCTTTTTGATTTGCCGATGCCAATGCTAATGCAATATTTCGTTGAATAATGCGAATGCCAATGCATTGATTTTATAAATTGGCTAAGGCCAGTGCTAATTCTAATGTTACAATTCAGATTTATTCGTTATTTAGCCAACCGTAATGCTGCACAAGCGTGTTTTAAATGGTATTTTTTAATTCGCCACTTTTTGGCTTGTCCGATTCCCACTGTTAATCCTATGATTCAAGACAAAATTAATGCTACTGACTTAAAGGGAATATAAAAAAATATATCCTTTTTTTATTCTTTGTCTGCTGATCTCATTTGTTCTTGTGACTTGTTTGTCGAAATCCAAACCCAATTAAACCAATCGGTTCAAGAGATATGGGAGTTAATATAAAAACAACATTATTTTCATGTGAGAGTAGTGTCCCTTGATGAAACAATTAAAAACCAAAATAATTCACTTAATTAAATGGCCATAAGCAGTTTTGAAACTGAAACAGTAAGTTGTATTAATGATTTAGAATTGTTTTCAAATGATGAGTTTTTTGTTTTAGTCGTTTGTTTTGAAGAAATTCAAAATTTACTATGACCTTAAATGAAGTCAAAGTTGATCTAATTCATGAGGTAAAATGAAAAAATTTGAAATCTAATTACATGTATCTCCGGAGCCAGTCATGATAACTTGTTGAGATTTTCTGCAATCAGTTTCTTTCATCAATGTCTACTCCAGTTTACACAATCAAAACCTTCAGATATGACCTAAAACAAGACAATGAACATGTTGTTTGAATGATCAACCTCAACTGACATTCTGGTTTCATCTGCTAAAATGTCATTATGGACGTCAACTTTTGCCAGAGTCGAAGTGAGTCGACGTCATATGGTTTGTGTCGCAAAAATTTCGATGTTTCACTGATTCAGAAAGATCTTCGGAAACGAAGTAACTACAGTAACAGTAACTGTTGGTCTTTTAGGCCTGAATTTAAAAAAAAAAAATGTTTGTTTGCCCTTTACCTACCCAACATTTTAACCTTGGGTAACCTTGGGTCTTTTAGGCCTGAAATAAAAATATTTGTTTGTCCTTTACCTACCCAGCATTTTAACGTTGGGTTGGTAGGTAGGTAGGTATGGAATTATTATATTATATTAAGCTTTCTGTAGAAAATTAACTTTCAACATTTTAGTCTAGAAAGCATAAACTATTACATGTAATATAGGCCTGTATGAATTTAAAGTAATAGAATTTCACAAAAAGCGTACAGATTTTCCAAGAAAAGCAAATTTGATAAGTTTGTTTACTGGCATTTAAAAATTTAATAAAACAAAAATCATATAAAAAAATATATTTCACCCAAAGGAAAATAAAAATATTTTTCCTCAGCAAATGGCAATATAATTTTTAAGTAGGTGGGTAAATTATGGATAGGTAGGTAAAGGACAAACAAACAAAATTTTATTTTCAGCCTTAAACTGATTTGTTGTTTTCTCTCAGTGTCACTAACTCAACGACATGCGAGCTATTTACGAATTCAAAACTTGATGTCAAACGTCGATCGACAAAATATCGTATAGGGAACCGACGATATAGAGATGATTTCATTACAGTGGGTACGTATCACCGACATGGTTTTCCTTTTGTGGGGTAGGCATTTGTTTATGTTCCCAACTACCAAATATAAACAATATTAGTCACAACAATGGACATTGGCATTTTTATCTATTATTTTATTTATGGCATTATTTGTAAAATAAAAGACGTAAACAATGATGAAGTGCCAAGGGAGTTCCACAATAATACGCGCGTCATGGTGTTTAACAAAAAACAAAGCGTAGAAACAACAGTTATTTAAGACGCATACCCTAGTGATAACAAAATACATGTATTAGGGGGAGAATCGTATAATCAAAATGATCCCAATATGGTCCAATAAACTAAACATTACGAAAGCATGTCCATGTAATGTATTCCCCCTTATTCCCCAGTTTTATATAACAAAACTGGGGTATGCAGCGGTATACTTATCTTTTTTTTTTGCTCCAAAACATAGATTGTGGGTACTGTTAGAACCGCCTCGACGAGCGGCGGTTCTAACATGCACCCACAATCTTTGTTTTGAGCAAAAATATAAAAATATCAAACTTTTTAAAACTGAAAACATCTCTGTTTATTGCATGGACAAGTTTTCGTAATGATATGGTCCAATAAACTAAAATCCTTGAAATTTACGAATTAAAGTGACATGTGGCATACGTCTTCGATAGCTTTTTTCGGCAAAATTTAGAAATATTTAAGGTATTCAAATTTCCTCGAGATAACACAATTCATTTCACTTCTATCAATAAACAAATTCAACATAGTTTATTGTATGTCATGTTCTCATTACGAAAACATCGTCCGGCAATATAGGGAGATTCTTTCTTGGGAATAATTGCAAATTTCATTGGGGAAAAAAAGACATTTTTTTTACATTCTCTAACGAGTACCCTCAATGTATGTTTTGGATCAAAAACAAGAAAATTAGGTTTACCCCTGCAAATCCCAGTTTTACTATATAAAAGTGGGGGTTTGCGAGGGCATGCATTCCACGGACATGCTTTCCTTATGTTTTCAGAAGCCGATGGAGTTGAGTTTCGGTATTTCTCACAGGCACCAGATAAATATTTCTGGTTTATGGGATGCGCGAATGGCACAACACAATCTTGGGATGGCTGTTCTCTCCGGTTTATTGACCTCCTCATTCCCGACAACCGTCCTGGACAAACCGAGAAAATAAATCTAAGTGGTCTCCCTTGGCATCGTATTGCTACAGATCTGAAGAAAATTACAGGGATGACGTTCAGTGATGCGAGCATGAAATATATATGGCAAGGCCCAGGTAGGTGTATTGGAATAATCTTTTTTTCTGATTCCATCTTTTAAATAACTATCAACTGTGCAGCTTGTTATAGTTTTCTTTCTGTCCAAACTTACATCGTCCACTCACAAACCACGCTGAAATAATACGAAAAAAAAAAAAATATTCACCCCTGTAAATTCGAGCTTTATGTTATGCGCGTACTATGTTTATATACTGAGCGACAAAAGAAACCCGACACTTACATTTGGATTCATAATCGCAAAACCAGATGTGCAATAAAATACAGATTTATACAGCATGGAAGGCAAATTATTTCCACACCATTTGGTTGCAAGAATCCGCGTTTTCAATTAATTCCCTTTCTGTAATGCACAAAGATTAAAGCAAGGGGGTCATTTCAAAAATCACATATCTAAGTCGTAACCATTACGCAGTAAATTTAAGCGGAAATAAAACAATTAATATGCATTGGTCGTTGCGACCGCATGCTCAATTTCTTCTAATGACTTCAAAAAAGGCATGTTACATGGAAAAAACACGTGAAAATAAGAAATCTGCCCCGAATGGATAAACACGTGATACGAACGAATCGTCCAAAGTGGAAGTGGTAAAATTCTTCAAAGTGTATCTGGACACCTGAATCAACAATTACGGCGTCGTAACGAGACCGTACTGGTTGAAAAACACGTCGAATAACATTAGGCTGCAAGACTGGCTGAAAATGTTCAAACGGCCGGACTTCTTTGATCGATAATAAATTGTGGCAGAAAGAATTTCAAAGAAATAATCATGGCGAAATGTCCGACTAACATTAGACTTAACATGTATAGACTTTCACATGTAACCATTCAACCATTACATTGCACGAGCAAATAATGCTTAAAGTACAGTTTACAAGTTCACAGTTTTTATCAAATGATTGTCGCCAAAAACGATTTCGGAATCATTAGACAATAGTAAGAGATACTTACATACGAAAAATAATTCACCCCTCACAAGGGATAAACTTTTTATACAACATGAAAAAGTGTCGGGTTTCTTTTGTCGGTCAGTATATATTAATAGGCTCGGGTATAGAGAAGCAGAATCATTCTTGATCTTTTTACAGGTTGCACTCCCGCCGACATCGCGGAGAACTAGACGAATGATGTTTGTGGATATTGGATCTGAAGACAACTCATTAACTGTCAAGATAGAGTTACACATATACAAAAGATATGCATGTATGCTTAGAGTTCACCTAACCTTTCCAGGCAAAACGATTGAACTGTGTTGTGCGGTTTTGTCTGGGTATAAACACATGATACACCATTTTTACTTTTGGTAATCCCCAAATAATGAATTTTTGACTCAAAACAGCGACTTTATTATTTATCGAGTAGTTACAAATTATAATCGTGTTCAAAAATCAAAATTGTTACTTGCCATATAATATAATTATGTATCTGTACGTTCGAGACTTCGCACACTCTTGAACATTATGTATCTGTTATGTATTATATTATCCTTGAGACGTGATAGGAATTACTCTGCTTTTTTTCTGGTCAACAATACAATGACATGAAAAAATAAATTTAGAAATTATGAGGAGATTATAAATGTTTGCTCTTTAACTATAATCCGTTGTTTACATTTAAGGCATAATCTTAATCGCCAATGATAGTTCGTCTCTCACTAATGAGAAAGACCATCATTATTTCTTGAATAGTGCTGATGTGTGTTGGTGAGTTCTTTGATGGCTGACTAGGCCAATTCTGGCTCTAAACTGTCGGTTGCAAGTAGAGCAAGTCAATGTCATAGAGTCTGATGGTGGCACATTTGTTTTGGCTTTGCGCTGTCTTCGCTTTCTTTCAGCTTCACAGATTCTCTTCTTTTCATAAAGAGCTGCTCCTTTGTTGATGAGACCTCGCCACTTTGATCGCTCCTGTGCAGTCTGTTCCCAGGACCCCATTGGTATTTCGAAATCCTTCAGAGAGGCTTTGAGGGTGTCTTTGTAGCGTTTCTTCTGGCCACCTTGAGAGCGCTTTCCCTCCTGTAGTTCTCCATAGAAAACTTTCTTTGGAAGTCGCGCATCAGGCATTCTTATAACATGGCCAGTCCATCTTAGCAGTGCTAGCTTTAAGACTGTATGCATGCTTTGCATCCCTGCTTTCGTCAGGACCTCTGTGTCTGGAATCTTGTCCTGCCACTTGATTTTTAACAACTTTCTCAAACAGCTTAAGTGGAAATGGTTAAGTCTCTTTGCATGGCGTTGGTATACTGTCCAGGTCTCACATGCATACAAGAGGGTTGGCAGTACCACAGCCTTGTAGACTTTCAGCTTGGTGTCAAGCTTGATTCCATTTCGCTCCCAGACATTTGCACGGAGTCGTCCGAATGCCACACTAGCCTTTGCAATTCTGGCAGTGATCTCATCATCAATATGCACTGCTCTGGAGAGAGTGCTTCCCAGGTAGGTGAACTTGTCAACACATTTCAGTTTTTGCCCATTCACAGTGATGGTTGGTTCATTATATGGCTTTCCGGGCGCTGGTTGGTGTACAACCTCTGTCTTTTTTGTGCTGATTGTGAGATCATAGTTATCACATGACTGTGAGACTTGATCCATGGCTCTTTGCATTTTTGCCTCTGTGCTGGCATTCTTATCCATATCATCTGCATAGAGGAGCTCATCTAGCACATCAGTCTGGACCTTAGTTTTGGCTTGCAACCTTCTGAGGTTGAATATGTTGCCATCAAAACGGTACCTGATTGGAAAACCATTGTCACTGTCCTGAAAAACATCCATAAGCATGGCAGAAAACATCATGCTGAACAGTGTTGGTGCCAGAACACAGCCTTGTTTGACCCCATTTGTTACTTCAAATGGTTCAGAGAACTCTCCATCATTTTGCACACGTGCCTGCATGCCATCATGAAACTGCCGCACCATTGCTATGAATCTGGGTGGACAGCCAAACTTGGCCATGATTTTCCAGAGTCCATCACGACTAACAGTGTCAAAAGCTTTGGTGAGGTATGTACCCACAGTAAGTATAGTTAAGAGCTAAAGTCAAAGTTAAAGAATGTATGCATGCTGTAGAAAGCAAGATATTTCCCATGACAACCCCAAAAAGTCACCATCACCCATTGCTACACCGTTGATGTCAGCGGACTTCAGTTCATGCACTTACGGACTTCATGCACTTAATACTTTCTTTCATACAATAATGACATTGCAAAACGTATCAAAATAAAAGTACACTGTACATAGTTGCTGTACTAAAGTGTTTACTTGGATTAAGTTCGTCTTTTATTTAATCGCAGAACTTTTTATTTACAGGCAGAAGTTAATAAGTACTGCAAACATTCATACGACGTCAAAGAACATAAACTGACATATAAAGCGACATAAATGACTTTGTTCATTTAATAATCAAAAAGTGGCCAACAAAATGGACCCATGCCTAAAAAGTTGTTTGTTTGTTTTCATGCTTTACACAGTCATCCATTATCTAGTTCCATATGATATGAAACAGCTGACGGTTTAATATTGTACAAAGCAAAGCAGAGCGAACAAAGAACGCATATAGATCCTGGGCGATCGTTGTAGACTCACGTCACAGATTTGCTGTTATACATATGAATGAAATTAGGCGTATTCGACCAATGTGGGTCATTCATATTTATAACGGTAGATCTGTGACGTGAGTCTGCTAGGATCGTGTGGATTTTATACATGTAATTTGTACGTGTATCATTATTAATTTCAAACACACCAACAAAGAAAGAAGCCAAACCTTCACAGACCATACGTTGGTATGGTACAGTGTGACAAAATCAACCAAAAATATTCGGAATAGAAAACATGTCCGTGAAATGTATATCCCCCTTAAACCCAACTTTTATATAGAAAAACTGGGGTTTGCAGGGGTAAACCTATTTTCCTTATGTTTGCTCCAAAACATAGATTGTGTGTACTCGTTAGAACGCCTCTAACGTGTATCCACAATCAATGTTTTGAGCTAAAATATTACAAATATTCATTTTTTCCAATGAAATTTTCAGTTTTACAGCTAAAAATATCTCCCATTATATTGCATGGGCAAGTTTTCGTAACGTACTCACGGTTACTATGGGCAAGTTTTCGTAACGTACTCACGGTTACTAGTAACCAATAACTGAAGATTTTATTTGTTCTCCTGCGGAGAGGGAAAACTCTAGGGGTCTTTAATGTATCAAAACTAAATAAAAGTGTATACCTAATTTCCTTATGTTTGCTCCAAAATATAGATTGTGGGTACTCGTTAGAACCGCCTCCACAATCATATTTTGAGCTAAAATATTACAACTACCGGGTATTCATTTTTTTCCAATGAAATTTTCAGTATTAAAGCTGAAAAATATCTCCATTATATTGCATGGGCAAGTATTCACGGTTATCACATACTTAGACCTATATTTCCAGCGATACCCTCAATTTTGCATATGTGATAATGTGATTCCCGCCCGGTGGTTATCAGCACGGGCGGGCTGATAACTGGAAATCATGTATTTTGAACGGCGAGAGGTTATCATGCCCACTAGCGACGTTGTGGCGCCAAGGAAAATGTGACGTCAGGTTTGATGACGTTACGTCATTTTAACGGCGCCATTTTCTTTTTTCAATGCGGAAATTGACATTTTTCGCATTTAAAACACAAATTCTTTGAATAGAAGATTTGGAAGATGTGATAAACAGATTATAACATGGACATTTTGGTCATCGCCCCTAGTATCAACCCTCGACCATTATCAGCCCTCGAGCTAAAGCTCTCGGGCTTGATAATGGAGTCTCGGGTTGATACTGCAGGCGATAACCAAAATGCCCATGTGATAATCTCTAATTACTCGCCATAACCAATAACTGAAGATTTTATTTGTTCTCCTGCGGACAGGGAAAACTAGGGGTCTTACTAAATAAGAGTGAAATTCATTGTAGTATGGGTCACTTCTTGGAGATTTTGTCACGAAGAGAAACATTGGTTATGACGTCAAAAATAATGAATGAAAATCTTTGTGTGGTTGTCTATTGCCTCAGCGTGGCGGATTGTGACCCATCCACACGATAATCTAACCTGTCAGACCAAGGACTTTATATCGATGTAGGGTGCTTGGTCAGACCAAGTTACGAAGTCGGGATATTATTATAAGAAAATGTTCGTTGGAACTTGGGAATCATCCGATTAGATTGAGCAGACATTTTTTGTTTGTGAGACTCTTCTGGGCACACATGTCATTTTTTCTTACGATTTCTGTGGTTTTCTCATATTCATGTAGGTGAATGTACATGTAATAGGTTATAATAATACATAAATATAGAATCGATTGAAATTTGAAAAGTAAATATTAAGCTAGTACCAAAGTCAAATGCAATGTTTTGACAGCTGTTATATAATTACATAGTATTTAAGTTGACTGAGGACATACTCATTGTCATGAGCTCATAATATATAAATAGAATCCATCATGGGTGTCCAGTGGAGATAGGAAAATCCCAATCCGAGGGTCCACCCGTTCCAGTGGGAAACGAGGCTCGCCGAGTTTCCCACTGGAACGGTGGACCCGAGGGTTGGGATTTTCCTTTTCTCCACTGGACACCCATGATCGATTCTTTTTCTTACATACTCCGATTTTATCCTTTTACCGGTAACATAACCTGGTACCGTGCTTTAACCCTTATGACGTTGTGCATATTACGGATGTGACGTCAAATGTAAATAAATCGCTGTCAAAGTCAATAGAGATGTAGTTTTTATTTGTTTTTATTTTAAAACGAGCGTGATTCAAGAATACTCGCTGTGAAAAACATCACTTTTGTCTAGTTTTGGTGAACGCCATTGCTGCAAGCAGTAGTTACGATCGAATTATATCGCGTGCTTTTCTTATCTTGCATGAGCAACCAAACCAGCAGTGTAAGATCGATTTATCTACAACCACCAAAATACCGGAATTTTTCTATCTTTATGATAGAGGTATGTAAGAAAAAAAGATTTCACACCCACACGCAATGTCAATAATCGGAAGAACTAATTACCGTCATGTTTAACTTTATTCGTATCAGAACTTTTTTTCTGATCCCATTTTGTATTTAGAGATTATCACATGGGCATTTTGGTTATCGCCCACAGTATCAACCCGAGACTCCATTATCAAGCCCGAGAGCTTTAGCTCGAGGGCTGATAATGGTCGAGGATTGATACTAAGGGCGATGACCAAACTGCCCATGTTATAATCTATTTATCACATCTTAAAAATCTTCTATTCAAAGAATTTTATGAAAAAATCGTCGTTTTCTCTGTAGAAAAAGAAAATGGCGCCGTTAAAATGACGTAACGTCATTTCGCTTGACGTCACATAATTCTTCGCGCGACAACGTCACATGCGGGCATGATAACCTCTATCCATTCAAAATGGATGATTTCCGGTTATCAGCCCGCCGTGCTGATAACCTGAGGGCGGGAAACACATTATCACATATGCAATCTTGGGGTTATCGCTGGTAATATAAGGCTAAGTATGTGATAATACATACTATGTCTACTTTTATGAAGTTTTGCGCAAGCCATACCACAGAACAATGTCTGCAGTCGCTACAACTAAAAATAAATAAATACAACAATTTAATATGTGACCAGATGCAAACATTACGAAAACATGCCCATGCAGTATAAAGAGATTTTTTAAGTTATACAAAAATGAAAATGTTCAGTAGAAAATTTATGATATTTTTCTTATTTTTGTTCAAAACATAGATTGTGGATACACGTTAGAACCGCCTCGGCGAGGCGGTTCTAACGTGTACCCACAATCTATGTTTTGAAGCCGCAATAAAAAAAAATGTATTACTCTGCAAACCCCATTTTTACTATATAAAAGTGGGGTTTAAGGGGGTATATTTTTCACGGACATGTTTTCCTGATGAAAAAGTGTGCAATTGATTAAAGGAAAACGCAATATTCAACAACACTACTTTTTTAACTAAAGAATAGGTCAAAGCAAGCATTTTGGCGCACATTTTGTTCAAATCGGTCAAGGAGAAAGTGAGATGTTGACATTTGAAATTTTGGAACGAAGTGACTTTTGGCGGCCATTTTGAATATCTAATTAGAAAACTGTAAAATCTTAAACTTTGAATAAAATTCAGATTTCAAAACTTATATGGTGAAATATGGCTAGAATTGATAGTAAATCAATAGTAGTAAACATTCCAACAAAAATTAACAGAAAAATAATAATAGTGCTTTATCAATATTAATTATGCATATTTAATTAGGGCTTTATGATGTCCGACATGATAAAGCCTCATGAATATCCAAGATGGCCGCCTCCTTAAACAAGTATTGATGAATCTTCAAACCAACATAACTTTTTTAATTTGCATCCGATTTTAATAAAACATGTACCATATTGTTAAGAAACGCGAGCTCTTTTATTTAAGATGCATTGTATTTCAACCTTGCCTTCCCCTTTAACAAACGACTCTTTTTCAACTCACCCTCGCCAGCAACATGATTAGTAAGCCAAAAGTTTGCATTTAATTCACTACTAAGGGGTGCTACCGAAATGGCAAAAAATACACGGAATTGTGCACACACCGTACAACCGACTGTTTTACTCGCAAAAGAAACATTATTTTGCTATTCTTTATGCCATGCCGAAACAAAAGGTCCGCGAAAACTTCTAAAAGTTGTACATGTAGTATCTTAAAGTTGCCTGTCATTAGATTTCGATATAATGTCACATTTATTTGACCCTTTATAGCAAATATGGTTACGAATAAGCTTTTTATTCGCTTTTCAGTTATAATAGAAAACAATATTTATTGAATAACAGAAAATCTCTATAAATCTCGAATAATGTAAATCGGATCACAAAAACTATCCACACACAGCATCGACTTCAGTTTAGTTGTACAACAAATATAAGATCAAAATGGAGAAACGTTTTGAAAGACACAAGGTAAGTTTATCTTTAATAATGGCTATCATTCTTTCACACACACACACACACACACACACACACACACACACACACACACACACTATATTGTACTTTGGCTAATGCGGACCCTATTTCTAAAATTTGATTGGTCAATTCGGACTTCAATTTTGCGGGATCGGAATTGACTAGTGGTCGACGTCCGAATGGACCAAGGTCCAAAATGTCCAGGTTCGAAATTGACCACAACTGAGGTCCGAATTAGCCAAGGTCCGAATAGTACATAATTCTTCTTTACCATTTTATACCAGCATTATGCCTTTTGTGGAATTCACAGATAAACATCAGGAAAACATGTCCGTGAAATAAATACCCCTTATACCCCACTTTTATATAGTAAAACTGGCGTTCGCAGAAGTATACCTAGGTGAGGCGGTTCTAACGTGTACCAACAATCTATGTTTTGAGCAAAAATAAGAAAAAATGTCAAAATTTTCAACTGAAAATTTTCATTTTTTACAACTTTAAAAATCTCTACATGTATATTGCATGGGCGTGTTGTCGTAATGAGACTCAGGAAGTAAAGTCTAAAAATAAAGTACAAGATTTAAGCGCGTTTACTCTGGATCTATGGTTTTAAGCCAAACATTTTGAGCAATTTGCTTTTCTAACAGATTGAAATATATTCGATAACATTATCGTTCTTGAGTTTCATTTGATATCAATGCAAATAAAGAAGAAACCAACATAAATTCAGATTAAAGAGTATTTGTGTACGTAGCCTTTTTCTCTAAGACTACCAAAATATGACAACAGACAGGCAAAACAATAGATAAAACGACATATACACTGTACAGGTACATGGGTAGTCCCAAACTGTATGCGGTGCTTGTAACTTAACTTCAGACCATGTGTAACTTGTCACCAGTCATGGAGTCTATAAAATTGTTTTTCATACACGTATGAAATATTTTATGCTATCATTGAATGGATGGAATCGTATGCACATGAATTGAAACATATTAATCCAAGACATGAAACAAAGCAAATACACGCGCTTATATAAAGGGAAATATGTGTCTGCGGAGTACATCAAAATGTCTGCTTTGAAATTCATCTAGATTCGTTGCATTACGAAAACCTGCCCATGCAATATACAGAGACTTTTACATCTGTAAAATTTATTTGGAACAAATGTGATATACTGTATTTCATATTTTTTCTAAAATCATTGATTGTGGGTACCCGTTATAATCGCTTCGCCGAAGCGGTTATAAAATGTACCAACAATTTATGTTTTGGATCGTAATAGTTAAACCCTGCACTATTTTTCAGTTTTACTATAATATAATAAAAACGAATAAATCGCTATTGACAAACGTTTGTAAATAGTGGATTTCACGTATTTTCGCTTTTGACAAACGTTTGTCTCTAACGATTTATACGAAAAATCGCCAAGGCGGTTCTAACGTGTACTCACAGTTAATGTTTTAAGCAAAAATAAGAAAAATATCAAACGCTTTCTACTGGAAATTTTCATTTTCACAACTTTACAGAACCCATGTATTTTGCATGGGCAAGTTTTCGTTATGCTTTCGGGTACTTTAAGCTGAATTTCAGAAACATGTTACAAAATAGCTCTTTTAGTGTAGGTTTGAATGAAATGCAGAACTTGAACGTGGCCTTAGTACATTTTTCGATAAATGGCAGCCATAGCAACTTAATCGTCAGCGGCTATGGCCGAACATAGGTTGGGCCGATGTTCAGTCGGACCACAATTTTAAAATTTTCGACCCATTATTATTTCATGTGGCTACCCAAAACCATTAATAACTGAAGACACGCGTCATCGGTTTTATTAGGTATGTCAGCCAAAGGTGTGAAATGCACTCGTTATAAAAAACATAGTTAACAGTAGTGACACCTTTGTTAAGAACAGTGATGGGATTAAGAAGGATTATCGACTGAAGTCTGCACTGAAGTGATCTTTAATTTAATACAACCGAAAATGTTTGATATTAAAACATGAACAGTGATAACCATTATGGAATTCACACATTTTCTGACATCATTTACAAAGGTGTCATTAGAAAGTTGTTACTTGACACAGAAATATATGGACGGGCTCATGCAGATTTAAAATATTTACACATTAAAAACTTGTTTCTAAAGGATATCTTATATACGTGGTGCTATCTCAACTATGACAAAAACCCTCAGGAAATTAAAGCGCAGATTCTTTGGAATAATAGTCATGTAAGAAATCAGTCAAAACCCTTTGTTTTTTTAACATGGATTGAAAAGGGCATAAATCATATTAGACACATTTTTGATAATCAAAATAAGCGTTTTAAAACGTTTGCAGAACTACAGACTGAGTTTGCACTACCGCCAAATGAATATTTGAATTATTACAAGTTAATATCATCAATACCGAAAGAATGGCTAAGACAGTTAAAAGCGCAAACACTACAGATAAAACAAGAACCAGCTCTATTTACAGTCGTCAAAGCAAAAGATCAAAATAACATTTGCAAATACATTACAGACTTTCAAATGAAAAAAAAGTAATAGTAATGAAAAAACTAAAGCACAGCGTAAATGGGAATCGTACTTCCAAGATGTAACTTTTGACTGGAAATCTATATTTCGTAACATATTTGCCATTTGTAAAGAAAACAAACTCCAAAACTTTCAATATAACTTTGTACATCGTAACATTGCGACGAACAAGTACCTGTTAAAGTGTAAATATACAGAATCGAGCTTATGCTCCTTTTGCAACATGGCTATTGAAACTATCGATCATTTGTTCTGGGAATGCCATTTTGTACAATACTTTTGGAACAAACTCTTTGATTTCCTATCACAACATCATTTTATTGACATTGGGAATAAATTCAATATATTTTTATATACAGGGGACCGCTTACTGTCTTATATTTATATATTTGCAAAATTCTACATTTATCAGTGTAAGTTCAGAAACATGATACCCACTTTTAACACTTTTAGTACTAAACTTAAGAACAGAAAAAATCTTGAACACAAAATAGCCCTTGAAAATGATCGCACAGAATACTTCCACGAAATTTGGGACAGGTTGCAGGACCTTTAACGAAGCATGAAGACACAAAAATGGATGCATTGCTTATGTAAAAATGTTGTTGTTTAAAAAAAAAAAAGAAAAAAAAATATATATATATATGCGTTCATATTTAGTTTAGTTTTTAAATATTTGTAATTTTAAATCACTGCACATAATATGAACCTGTGCATGAGAAAACCAACAGTTTGGGTTCATCACCAGGTCCGTCACAAACCAGGCTGTACAGTCACAGAATAAAACAAGAAGATTGAAACTTTGGATATAAGTAGAAGAGGAATTTTACTGTGTGGCGAAAGCAAAGGCGCTAATCAAGAAAAAGATTTCATAATTATCACATTCATGTGTTGCTTGCTGCAGAATTATTTTCAAACTGAAACCATTTTAAATGTTCATATCAAATGCCAAGCACTGATTATTCTTAGAAAAGCCTCTGTCTGATGCAGAGTCATTAAATTGTAATCTGATAGCACCAGCCTGGTTATGCAAATGAGCTGTCTGGGACCTTAATTACCTAGGGGTCATATCAACGACGGACCACGGAACATGGGTATACTATTAAGCTCACCTAAAAAGCGCGTTTTCACGCCTTGTTGATTGTTAACTTTACCGACAATTGCGTACATAGTATTTTTGCGCTAGTTAACTCTTTCTTATTCTCTCTAGAATGGCCTCTAGAAGACTGAGACCAGTTCCATTTTAACAAAACACAGCCGAGTCACTTAAACAAAGAAAGTAATTGTGATAAATCTGTGCCCTTTTGCTCAAACCCAAATGTGCTATGAAAATGAGTAGGTTTTAGTTAGTCAAATTCTCCGTAGAATTGACCCTCATCGGGGAGCATGATTCCTATTTCATTTTTCGCAGTTTTCTCATATCTTTATTTTTCAAGTTTTCTCGCTCGCACATCGCTCACTCGTTCTTATAAGAAAACAAATGTGAGTGCCCCCACCCCGTTCACGTCCTCTAAATCCGGCCCTGATTTTATCCGTGTTGTGTCCTCAGTTCAAGCAAAAATCTTTAAACTCGGGAAACGCTGCCTCAGTCCCAAAATTACTTGCTGACTTGGGCAATAAACAATCCCTCAACCAACAAACTCTACTCAACCAACTCATGGGTTTGACTGAGCCCCACTAAGCACATGATCACATTATGGGAAATGATCAAGGCTTACACTGAAGAAGTCCCGTGTTCGCTCCAGCTGATGACCAGTTCGTCTTAACATAAACAAGAAACATCTTTAAAAAAGATAATTGTCGAAGATTAATATCTGTTCTGCAATAGGGTACAGGATGCAGGAGAGAGAGAGAGAGAGAGAGAGAGAGAGAGAGAGAGAGAGAGACGGACGGACGGACAGTATGACTCTTGCAAAGCCAACTCCAGACATGACTGAGAGGAAATGCTTTTCAAATGTCCTTACGACGAGAGTCCTTAAGAGTCGCTGGACCGAAACGACTCGTTCTGTTGAGCAGAGCCTTTGATCCGAACACGCCTATATTTAATGGAGAAAATCCGAACGCATCTTATCTACGATGGCCTGCATTTCAAAATCCACAGATTTTAGATTTTAATTTTTCTTTGCAAAAGCTTTCGTCACACAAAAAGCGACAATAAGGACCAATGATGGCTTGTATAGTAAAAAAAAAACATCATCTTAAAGTACTTTTTAAAGAGATGCAGTTTGTTGCCTTTTTCATCTTCCATATGGGAAAAACCCGGATGCAGGTAAAAAATGATCTGAGATGTCTTCGACAAATAATGCAATCACGAAAGGGTGGTTAAACTGAATCAAGTACGAGTATAATGAAAACACGCTTGTTAGTCTACTGTAAAACACAGTTTAGCAAATTCAGAGTCTGTTAGTATTGGGTTTTCCAAACAGCTAAGATCATATGAAACCGGGACCTCGATAAATATACGATTTTTTCAGGGCTCAAAATAAGCTTCGATTGATTACTCGTGATATTATGCATGCACATTTGCTATTTGCGTGAGCCTATTGGTGTATTTCATATAAAAAATCCCTACATAGGGATTAATTTTATGATGATGCTTGGTACATGTACGTTTGTTACTATCAGCTGTTGCCAAACTTGACTAATTCAACATTAATACATCCAAACGTTTGTCAATAACGTATTTTTTCCTATTTACAAACGTAAATATATGCACATTTGCCAGTCGTATGTGCCAATTAATAATGTAGTTTTCCCTGCCCATGTTGTTGGAGACGATGATGATATATTGTACATTGCTGCTATCATTGTCTAACTTGGCTAATTAAAAAATAATATAGCCGTTTGTCAATAGTGATTTTTCGTAATTTTGACTATTGACAAACGTTTGGTAATAGCGATTTTAACGAGTTTTCACTATTGACAAACGTTTGTCATTAGCGATTTTATCGAAAAATCGCTATTATCAAACGTTTGTCGATAGCAGATTTAACGTGTTTTCGCTATTGACAAACGTTTGTCATTAGCCTCTTCCATAATAAAATTATTTTAAATAGTAGAAATAATATTATAAAATTAGGTTCAAGGGGGTATACGTATTATGGAAATGTTTTCCTGGTACATTGTGACTACATTTTAAGCAGTGTACATAAAACGCAAAAACACGTTGAGATAATCAACCATTCGTGAATAAAGCCTCTTAAAACACTGATGCATGCATTTATGCATTTACATGTATAGTTGGTATACCGAGGGTATAAATTACATGTAGAGCCGATTTATTTTTATTTTGCTATGAAAATATTTTATGGATTCTCTAGCCAGTCTAGATAATCAAACCGATGTTATACATGTATGTCTCATTGTACTTTTAAAATGTCTAGATACTTGGACAATCGTTTTAGTACACACAACCCATACTTGCCATGGTCAATCAGATTTATCCACATGAGCTGCAGTTTAGATACCAAGGACCACATAAACCTATTTGCACATTCAGACCAGCTGATAAATGCACTTGACGGCGTCCCACTTGCGAACCTTGAACTTTTGTTGTTGTTGTTTTTTGTTTTGTTTTTTTTTTTTTTTTTTTTTTTTTTTTATTCTGTTCCTTTTTCGCCAACTGCATAGTGGTCATATGTGAAGCAATAGGGAGACATAAATATGTTCTGCAACAGTACATTTAAACTTTTCATTACTGACTCGGCTTGAGAAACTCCGGTAATTGTGTAGACCAACTTTCCAGTCGCACGAAGCTGATTTAGCCCTCATTGTACATGTACACTTTCACTTTCTCAACCTGACAGTTCAGATTTTAAGCATTTTCCTGTGATTATATACCATGGTCTATGCCGAACCTGGTCGGAAAACCCAACGACAGCTTATTTCGGATGCGGCTCATTTATAATCTTGTTTATTCAAATAAGTATTAAAATTAGGAATGAGATTATCACATTAATATGGAAAAACAATTTAAGCTCATAAGTGCATTTTATGCAATCAGCTGATATTCAGTCACGTCTATAGAGAAAATCAGATGTTGTTTTTCTTTGACATTGTGTGCAAACAGAAATGTCAAATGAACCTGTGCGTGAGAAAACCAACAATTTAGGCCCCAACCAGGTTCGATACAAACCGGATTGTACAGGCACAGATAAGAGGCTGGAAATTTTGGAAGAATTTTACAATCTGTGTAGCGAAAACAAAGGCGCTGATCAGCTTCGCAGTTACTGCGAAGCTGATCTGCGCCTTTGTTTTCGCTTATGCAGATGTTGGTTTTCCCATGCGGCAGCTCAAATGATACATGCAACTGATTTTCTTTTTATTTCGTGTCAAAGGATCACTTGTTACTGCACGGAAGCAAAAATCATTAAACCAACGTCTTCTTTTTTTTTTCTTTTAATTCAGTTTAACGTCCCTTTTAAGATTATTTCAGCTCATATGAGACGGACCAATCCGTAGGTGGGCCGAAAACGGGAGAACCCCGAGAAAAACCACCTGAGACACCCGCAAGCAGAACTTCTCACTTGTGGCTAGAGCGGGCCTCGAACCCACACCAGACACAGCGGTGAGATGATCGAGTGATTAAGAAACAGCGCTCTTAACCACTCGGCCACGGGGGCCGCCAAGGATTTTATCAACTTTCGATATCATTTGAGCCGCCTCATGGGAAAACCAACAATCTGCATAGGCGAAAACAAAGACGCAGATCAGCTTCGCGGTAACCGCGAAGCTGATCAGCGCCTTTGTTTTCGCTACTCGGATAGTACAATTCCTCTTCTACTTAAAACCGAAATTTCAAGCTTCTTGCACTTTTCTGTAACTGTACAGGTCGGTTTGTGTCGGACCTGTTCGGAAACCACATTGTTGGTTTTCCCACGAGGCGACTCATTTCTTTCAAGCTTTTTGTCGTCTACAGAGACCTCTACCTCGGGTAGTTTATGAATATCCTTGGGACCAATGCAGAAGCTGAGGGTGAGGTTATTACGAAAACATGCCCATGCAATATACAGAGATTTTTTAATTTGTAAAAATGGAAAATTTTTATTAGAAAATGTTTGGTATTTTTCTTATTTTTGCTTAAAACATAGATTGTGGGTACACGTTAGAACCGCCTCGGCGAGGCGGTTCTAACGAGTACCCACAATCTATGTTTTTGAGCAAAAATAAGAAAAATAGGTATACCCCTGCAAACCCCAGTTTTGCTATGTAAAGTGTGGTTCGAGGGGGTATATATCACACGGACATGTTTTCCTGATGAGTATGGCTTAAGCCCCTCCAGTAATTTTATATTACTGATCGTTCCAAGGCGATAATTCTGCGGTGGTTCTTATTGTTTTATATCTTGGTATTAAATTTTTGTGCTGAAGCACCTTATGTGTGTTTTCATATTTTTAGTCAAGTTTTGGTGGCTGAGTGGCCACCTTTTGGGAAAATGGCTGCCCATTCGGCTTACAATATGTTTTCTCAGTATGAGTACCTGATTGTTAATAATTATTTTGTTTTTTTTTTCCCATCTCGGTTTTTTGTAGTGGGAATTTCTCTTTGATTGCGCCATTTCCTGATTGTTGCCTACTTGTACTTTTTGTTATAGTATCTCAAGGCATCCGACCATGCCGGATACCACACTGTCACAGGCGGTCATCATAGACATTCCCTGTCTCCGTCTCCGTCTCTCTCTCTCTCTCTCTCTCTCTCTCTCTCTCTCTCTCTCTCTCTCTCTCTATGAGTGCGTTTGTGTGTGTCTATTACTCCTTCTCTCTTTCCCTCACCCACGTGGTTGTGCACATTACAACAGTTACTATCAGGTTGTTTACTCGTGTGTACTATAACGACCACATACTTGTTTGATAAGCTCAAAGTAATTTTAGTTGTAACGTGGCCTTCAAGTATTCTTTAAAAGTCAATAGTGACTTATTTAGACTTAATAATAGGCCTAACCTTGTGGCTAAACTGTGGTTCATTGACAAAGGTGCATTGACGTCATACTGCATTTCATATAAATTATGACAAATAAATATTTTTCCAATCAGTTCATACTTAATACTGCAGCTGAGCAAAAGACTACATTATGATCTTAATCTAAAGTTTGATATTGCGTATTATTATATTGTTTCACAGAAGGAAGTCTTAATTTTAAACGAAGAAAAGGAAACAACTATATTATCGGTACGGTTAACATTTTCAATCTGTCATTTAATATTGAACTGGAGCCATAAATAAGATCAACAATTAGAAGAATATTAGATTAATTTTGTTACTCGTTATGACATTTTTTATCATATTCAATAACAGTTTACAAATACTGAATTAAATAGTCAAACATACAGCATCCAGTCTCATACATAAATTCTAAATGAGTCGCATCGTGAGAAAACCGGAGAAAACAGTAACTGCGAAGCTGATCGGCGCCTTTGATTTCGCTTCACTGATAGTGTACGATTTCTCTTCTTCTTAAATCCAAAATTTCAAGCTTCTAGCCTGCTTCTGTGAGTGTACATGTCGGTTTGTGTCAGACCTGGTCGGAAATCCCGAAAATCGGTTTTCTTGTGTCGCGGCTCAAATTATTTGTATTACTTATATAGTAACTGGAAGTTAATGCCTAATTATTATATTGCAGACTTTAAGGCCGCTCAAGATGTCTCTGTCGGTATCAGAAAGAAGAATAAGTTGGTCCAAGAACACCAACTATGCTTCCGTCGCATCTCCAAGGCCACCCATGGAGATTGGTAGCCATGCCCATGCACCGAACAAAAGCGAAGAGCAACGACTGGAGACAAATAACCACATTATCAGTCAGATCCATCGCAAGTCTCTAGCAATGATGGCCGGACAGAGGAAGCTGTTGGAGAAGTCCATGCTGGCGTACAGTGAAAAGATGAAGGAGATTAACGGAAAGCGATCTCCGGTGATGGAATTAAACAATAAACGAAAATCGGACGTGGACGTACAGCATAAAATGACATCTGAACTTTTCAGGGAGATTCAATCTAGGAACGGTGCTAGTAGCCGATCATTGCCAGATATACACATGTCACATGATAAAGACATTGAACAGACACTAGGCGTTCACAAAACATACAACCGACAAAAGCCTAATTCAGGTGAAAAAAGTAGTGACTCTGTTGTTTCACACGGGGGACATAAACACGCCCCGTCAGAAATAGCAGACAGTAACGTTAATTCGAACGTTGGACATTTGGACTTCCGTCATCTGAGAAGCTTGTTAAGACGATCTAGTTCGGCTGACTTGATCAGTTCGATAACGTTACCGCAGGGACTGAGGCGGAAACCTAAGGCACGCTTTGACAGTACTCAAAGTTTGATAGATACCGCGGAATATCTAGAAGACTATCGACAAAAGGTACACGCTCAATTCAAACCCAAGAAACATTCTATCATTGATCATCAGCCTGTGAGAGAAGTGAAATTAAATCACGACAATCATGACAGTGCGTACAGTTCAGGATTTGATTCCAGTGACGATGTGAGCGAGGCTGAGACCAGGAGCCATTCCGGGGAGATGTACGAGAGGTACGCATCCACGCGTAAACGTCAGAGCAAGAAAGTGTCGGTATCAAAGAAAGGACACGGAATATCAAAAGCAAAACCAAAAGTTATCCGTAAAGGACGAAAACTGTTGAAAAAGATGAACACTGAGGGACAAAATGAAAACTTGTTAAAAACTGCAATCATGTCTTCAGTCAGTAAACATAGTAATCATACTTTAAGTTGAGAGAGAGAGAGAGAGAGAGAGAGAGAGAGAGAGAGAGAGAGAGAGAGAGAGAGAGAGAGAGATTCAACGACGCATTAATTTTGTTGAAGATAGCTTTTCATTAAAAATGTACCCGTGGGTACCAATGTCGAAGACATTTGCAAAATTGTTTGCAAAACGAAGTAGTTGTTAGCGTACATACATATTTTATGTTAAAGAGATATAAGCTGAGCGAAGTACATGCACACAGCGTCAAAGAAAAGAAGAGTTATACACAGTCAGAAAAAAAAAGTTTAGCATCACCTGAATATTTTCCTGGAATAAATATTGAAATCTTCAGAACGCAATTATTTCCATCTGATATTTATGATATTTGATATAGATTGGTAATAATTCAAAGCAGACACTGATTCATTATATCAATAATACACAGATGCATGTACATCAACAAATATTGAAATTAAAGGAATCGCATGTCACTATTGAAAACGAGGGGCTAATAAACAAAGAGTGAATTTTTCCTATATCTGCCTGTAACTGTCGTAAACCATTGAGTAAAAGAAACATTTCTGACACTTTTTACGACATAACTCTCTAGTAGTTTCTTTCCATGCTTAAACAAATACAATGTGAACAAATAGGTATCGGTTATACATGTACAACATTAAATTCCAAACACCCAAAATAGGGTCTGTTGTATATTGTAGAGCATAGCACCTCAGCGACATGATCAACCGTCATTCTGATATGCCCAACGAATTAGAGGCAAACGCGGACGGAAGCCATTAACAAATAAGTTGTTGTTTTGAAACTAGTTTTATATGAAAAGCGCCTCGAGAAAAATGTAAGCCGGGTGATGCTTAACTTATGTCTGACTGTATATGTACCAGCATGAGCGTTTCGATAACTTGAAAAACAAAGAATTCTTAAGCGTCTAGAAGGCTTATGATTGAAAACTAGTTTGAATATTTCTATCTGCTAATGAAATTTTCAATAGCAATGAATAATGAATGGGACTTCCAGCTGCAAAGCATTTGAACCGCCTCATGATAACACCAACAAAGTAATTTTTGATCAGGTCCGACACAAATCGGCCTGCACAACCACAGAAGATGACTAGTTAACGCAGTTACCGCGAAGATTATCTGCGTTTTTGTTTTTACATATGCAGATTGTTGGTTTTCTCATGAGGCGACTCATTTCCTTCATGTTAAACAGTGCTCAAGTATTTGACAATAACTTGTCTTTTTCATAATTATACTTCACGAAAACTTTCTCGTGCAATATATAGAGAATTTTTTTCTGAAACTGTAACTGAAATTGAAAATTTTCAGATAAAATTTTCTTTATTTTATAGTACTACTTGAAAATGACATGTATCTGTATCTGTACTTTACAATCAACGAAGCTTAGTTTGCTGAATATGAATATACATTTTATAATTAAGATTTCATAAATAAACATTTCCTCAGATATTCATTGCGTTATACTTCGAAAACTCTGATTTGTCCCAAGACTTACGTACTGTCCCTCTATGTCCAAATCAAATCTGAAAATCATTACGAAAACTTGTCCTTGCAATGTACAGAAATTTATAGGTTGTTAAAAATGAAAATTTTCAGTAGAATGATTGCATACCCCAGATTCAGTATATAAAAGTGGGGTTATATAAGAGGGTATTTATTTAACGGACATGTTTTTTTTTTTTGGTGAATATAGAGCTTTTTTAGCTGTACACGTAAAAATTGGAAATTCCATTGGAAAAAAATATGATATTTTCAATATTTGTGTTCAAACCGCCGAGCCGAGGCGGTTCTTACTTGTACCCACAATCTATTTTTTGATCCAAAATAAGAAAAAGATAAAAATATAAAAAAAAAAAGAAAATTTTCAATTTTTACAACTTTTAAAAATCTGTATGTTACATGGGCGTGTTTTCGTAATGGTTTGTGCGAGGCCTGATCGAAACGTCCTAAATCATTGTTTAAATAGGCAGGGGCCTAGTCATGCTGAATTGTGGTTGCCTGATGCACCTCTCGATTATCTTGGGCTAAATCGCTCATTTCTCAAAAAATCGTGTATTTATGTCTACGGTTAGTGCTAACGTTAGACGTGACAAGTAACACGCGGTTTGGCAAATATGTACTATTCACCAAGTTGGTGAGACCAAGTGTTCTTATAACCATGCGCTTGTGTCTTAATCTACCCGTAGTTGTGAAGCGTTTTCAATCCTGACGTATACATTTCTTGTCTGGCGCACATGAACCATATTCCAAGGAGTACAAAGTGGAATGACTTACATGCATGCTATGATAAGACGCAAGTATGATCTTGCAAAAGAAATAAATGGACAATCAGGTACTTACACTAAGAAAACAATAAGCCGAGTGAGCAACTATTTTCCAAGTTACCCGAACTTAACTAAAATTTGCTTCGGAAAATGTACATAAGATGCAAACAGCACAAAAATTAAACATCAAAATATATAACAGATTAGAACCACAATAGAAGTATCGCCTTGGAACGATCAGTAAATAATAATGATAAATACTTGGGAACTTAAACCGATATTACAGGCGCCCTACCTCAGACTCAGCCTCTGCAGTGGGTCACAACATTTAGTCAGTTGTTCGGTCCTCGTGGTGAATCTCTAACTAGTCGATGAATCATCGAGGACAAACAAATTAATTATGATAACCACTATTATCTTTTTAACAAAGAATCTGCAACTGCCATCCACTATTAGTGCTTCTTTGATAATTATACCTTTGCCGCGGCATCAGAAAACCAACAATCTGCATAATATGCGAATTCAAAGGACCGGTGCAGATCAGCTGTTCAGCGCTTTTGGTTTCGCTTCATAGACATGTCTCGTCTTCCTTAATCTCTGAATTTCAAGCTTCCGACTGTGGCTACACACGTCGGTTTTGGTGTTGTTTTCAACTCTGAGTGATCAGGAAAAGGCACAATCAGGTAGAAATTCCCACTAAAAAAACCGAGGTGGGAAAAAACTTAATTGACAATTAGGTACTTATACTATATCGTAAGCCGAGTGAGCAGCTATTTCGCAGTAGGCATCCATTCAGTTACCAGAACTTATATAAAAATATGAAAACGTACAAAAGGTTGAAACAGCACAAAAATTTGACCCCGAAACATAAAACAAATAGAGCCACAACAGAAGTATCGCCTGGGAACGATCAGTAATATAAAATTACTGGGGGCTTTAACCTCTTTTACAGACGCATAACCTCACCCTCATCTTCCGCAGTGGTTCACACTATTTAATTCGTGGTGAATATCTAACTAGTCAATGAATCATTAAGGACAAACAAATAAATCGTGATTACCACCATGATGAATCGAAAACGTGGACTCAACAGATTCAATAAGCTGCCCGACGATGGAGATCCCTGGGCACCAAATAACTCACTGAAATCCGGAGCAAAAGAAAACACCAGTTGAACCCCGGTGTGCCAAGCAACAGACATGAAGCTCCGGTCCCAACCAACTAAAATGAATAGCAGCCTGAGGCTGATGTTTTGAACACCCCTAAAAGGAAAAGAAATAAATCTACCTCAAAGTACATCTACCAGACCTTGTTTCTTGATTGCGAGAACAGCTATGTCACTATACAGGACCTGGACAGGGAATGGAAACTGCACAAACTATATCTTAAACATTTTTGCCAGCATGTTTAGTGGAGCATGGAAAGAGTCTACCATGGAAAAGATTGAAATAGAAATTATGGATGATAATATCAATAAAGAATCTCTGAAGATAGCTTTTGGTTCCCTGTATAAAGATTATATAATCCTGAAGCCTGTACAGATGATAGGAGTTCTGGCAGCTGGTACCCCGCTCCAACTGGATGGCCTGATTCAGCAGTGTGTTTTTAAGATGTCTGATACTCTTAGTTCATCAACTGTATGCGTTTACCACACAGCCTGTGTATCTTATGGCTTAGTAGACATGAAGAATACTTGTGTTGACTGGCTCATGAAGAATCTTCTAGTCTCACCAGATCTCACTTATGTCAGAGACATCAGTATTCCACTGATGAAGGATATTGTGTCATCTCCTTTCGTGTATGTTAGGCAAGTTGAAATAGACATCTATACACTACTAAAGAAATGGGGTTTCCTACAACATAATACCCCCATGGTCAGGATCTACCAAAGGAAACAGATAGTTTTATAAAACATCAGTCACAGATACTGGTCAGTGTTTCCTAGAAACAGAGTCTGGAATGAAATATTCTCCTGTAGTTTACCATGTGAGATGGCACCATGTGATCAATGACATGTCTTCTATAAAGATGATAGAAAATGACTAAGTACTGCCTATAGGTTGGTTAGAGCCTATGTTTCTATATGGTTGGAGATAAGTTCCACACATAGAGCGGGACTGGATAAATGCCCAACAGAGATAGAAGAATCTGTGTTCAATGAAGCCTGTAGCAGGTGAGGGAGAGTTCTAGCAAAACAAGGGGATTATTGTTGGCGTTGGGTTGGCTATAGTTATGGAATTGATCTCTTGGTCTCTATAGCTCATAGGCTGATAACTATCAAGAGAGACACCTCAACAGAAACATGTCCTCAGACTGTTAGCTGTTAGTCTTCTGGCACAAATGCAGAAAAGTGAACACAGTTTAGGGGCAGTGATAAAAAGCTTGAATTAAATGTGATACGATCATTATCATTAGAAAATGTGTTCTTGTAATGTTGATCTGTTGATGGATGTACTACAGCAAAATAGTATGCTCACATTATGATTATAATATAGAATCTTTACATACTGAGTATCAAACTTTATTCTATTCAGTTTGTAGGCAGGGGTAGGGTCAGCTATGATAGGGTCTGTATTTTTGTTCCCACATACACACATTTGTAATCCAAAGACAACCAACACAAATGTGAGAACGACCGAGGCAGATGAATTCAATACAAGGCTGTTTGGTGCAAATACCTGTCTGGGAATAACTTTCCACAAATCACAATGATCCTTTAATAGTAAGTTGATCCAAGACAGGCATTTGCCCAAAATTGTCGCTTTTTGATTTCATCTGCATTGGTTGTTCTCAATTGCTTTGGTTGTTGCTGGATAACCACCATGATAACTGTAAGCCAGAAAAGTAGTGGAAGTGTGACCCAGTTATGGCTTTGATACATACATGTATGATCTTGTGCTTTAGATATGAATGAAACACTATAGATCTGAATTTATCAATTGTTATTACTTATGTGGCAAAAATTAAGAAAAAAGTCAACAAAAAATGAATAGCTATAAGTCGGGGCCATCACAGAGTCTGGCGCCCGACCCATCGGCGTGCAATTAAAGAAGGCAGTATAGTTATCAAACATAACTTGGTTAAAAACTAAGCATGCAGACTGTCGCATAACATTGAAGTCATATCCTATATACGTCTGTAACGTGTAATGAATTTTCTTAACTAAAAAGAAAAATCATTCCTTCCTATAAGTTTCTTAAATTTGTAAACCAAGTCACCATAAAATTCTGGTTCCGAAAGGAAAGAATTCTGAATTAGCTGACAGAACAGCCCAAATTGGCTGCGGCGTTACATCTTGGGTTACACCGTTTGTCTATGTCACATAAAGATGACATCAAGCGTATATAGGTTAGCATGCATTTACATAAGTAACGTTCTAAATAAGCATGTGCGTACGAAAACAAACAATATTTGGGTTCTGAAACAGGTCCGACACAAACCGGACTGTACAATCATAGAAGAAGATTAGAAGCTTGAAATTTCGGATTTAAGAAGAAAATGGATTGTACTATCCGTATAGCGAACCCAAATGCGCTGATCAATTGTGCATATACATAATGTTGGTTTTCTCATGATGCAGCTCAAATGTCTGCAAACTTGTTGAATAATTCTAGGTTTATGAATCAGATATCGATATCGCCGGGAATTTCTGAGCTGATACATAAGAAAACCATCAGCATTCATAGGCGAAAACAAAGACGCAGATCAGCTGTTCAGATAAGCATCTTTGTTTTCGCTAACGGTATTGAACAATCCCTCTTCTTCTTAAATCCGAAATTACAAGCTTTTAGGCAGCTTCTTTGACTGTAGACCGGGTTGAGTTGGACTTGGACGGAAAGCCATATTGTTGGATTCTCATGCAACGACTCATCTCTGAGCTGATTCTGGTGACTAGCTCGTTGTGATGTAACAAGATTCGTTATAGATATTGAAAGCTTATTGATTTATCCCAGTCACCAGACATTTTTAATTTCTTTCGCTGTGAGAACTGTAAGATGTGAGGTCGTCGCACACTGACTTGAAATGTAAGTTACATAATTATATATTAAATACGTAAGTTACGTCCATAAGTTTATATTATAAAATTATAGTTTTATAAAATTGTACAAGTCTATTTCAAATTTAATTTTATCGTTAGTAAAGGATTTATTATAACAGTGCTACTTTGTAATGTATCTAATATGGCGTGGCATAACGAATGGTCTTCGTTTAATATTGTAATTTTACTGTAGTCCCGTTTGAATTTTAGGGGTACATGCTGTACATGTATGTTCATAGCCTTTGCTGCATACATGTATGTATTTCATGACAAAGTTAAATATAGTCACGTTTTCTTTCACAGAAATTGACGTGTTCTCTGGAGACTGCGAGCTATAATTTTGGTGAGTTCGTAACTCAGAATGGCTACTGAGGCACCACAATCACAATCCAATGCAACACCACAGGAACTTACGTTACACGTTTGTGGACCCTGTAACTACCATGGAACTACCAGGAACGCAACCAATTTCTGCGAGGAATGCATTGAGTTTTTGTGCCCAGATTGCACTGTTTCTCACATTGGTTTTACCTCATTTCGGAATCACAGCATTCTGAGAGAAGATGAAGTCCGAGCACGCGATGATGAGAACGCTGGTGCAGGCGTCGTGCTGTGTGACTGCGGCAAGAAGTTGGAAGTCACTGCCTATTGCGAGGACCATGATGTCGTCCTATGCCAGCCGTGTAAGGCTGTTAAGCATGCTAAATGCAAGACGGAGACCACCAGGAAGAAGGGCAGCGGATATGGGGAGATGCAGCTAAGGTCCGTCGTCCAGAAAGTCAGCAAGCTTGAGAAAGAAATCGAAACATTTCTACATGGCAGGAATGTCGACCTCCAAGAACTGAGTACCTTGAGAGAAAATTGCAAGCTAGAAATTAAAACATTTAGGCAAGAAATTAAAAACCATTTGGATAAGATGGATTTTGAATTGAACACCGAGTTAGATGAATGCGATGCGATAGAACGTCACGAAATCGAACAGCAGATATCTAAATGCACAATGACGAAGCAGTTGTTAGATCTAGATACCAAGCTCCTTTACGATGCTAAGAATCTGGGACAAAAGCACAAGATGTTTGCGGCACATGTCAAACTTATGAACCGACTCAAGGAATACGACAATATCATGCTCGACATATACAAAGAAAGAAAATCGCCGATGTTGGCTTTCAACAGAAACGAGGAACTCGAGGAATTTCAAGCTAACGTCGTAAAGCTCGGGACATTAACTGTCAATGACTATATGTCTTCGAAAGTTAAACCTACGTCGTTTGTCGATCTCACGGTTGATAACTACAAGACGGTTAATATTAAGATAAAGGACGACAAACAGACGCCGTGGATCACAGGGATTGTTTGCTTGCCGGATGGCCAGGTGGTCCTCTGTGACAGACAAAACAAGAAGATAAAGCGTCTAAGCAGCAAGTTTATCCCTAATGGCAGCGTTGATGTAGAAAACGACCCTTGGGATGTTGCCCAACTGGATGACAAAAATGTTATAGTCGCCTTTTTGAACGGAAAACAATTACAGGTGATCCAGGTCACACCGAAGCTTGAAACAGGTCGTGTTATCCAACTAGAGAAAGGGTGTTTCGGCGTCGAGGTGTACAAGGATGAGATCTACGTAACATGTCCAGGTGAAGGCACAGACGGAAACGTCAGAGTACTGGACATGGACGGTCACTGGAAGAGAACATTTGTGACTCAAGCAGGGCTGAACACTTTCAAGTTGAACAGCCCCTATTATCTGAAGCTTTGCACAGCGACGGGCAATATCATCGTATCTGATCCGACGTTAAATACGCTGACGTGTCTTAAACCCGATGGGAGTATTCAGTATCAGTGTAAGGAGAAAGGGGACGGCGATCTCAGGGGTCTTAGGGGAATTTGCGTGGATGCAGAGAACAACATAATCGTATGTGACATTGAAGCCAATAGCGTTATTGCTGTCACGGACAATGGAACCATTCAGAAGCCACTTCTGACAACGAGCGATAATATGAAACAGCCTTGCTCTATAACGTTCAGACAGGCTGACAGTACACTGTTTGTTGGATGCTGCCTGAGCAATGCTCTATTTGTCTGTACAATGAAGCAGCAGGATAATATGGTGGGTTCTGACAGACGTCTGTCAATAGCAAGTGTTCGGTAAATTAACTCATATAAACCTGGCGTCCATTTTGTGGGACATAGGCAAACAGTATAGCCCCAGATGTGACGCCGCAGAACGCGGCGTCCCATCTGGGGCTACTCTGTTTGCACAGAGAAATTTCATCGAAAAATGAGATAAAAAATAAAAATCACTTCAAACACCCCTAAAAATGAAAGTGGACTCACCCAAATGATAACGATGGGAGAATCCGTTCGTCAAACAAGGGTTAAAAGCCGGTAACAGATTCCTGTCTCTGAGTTGGCCACGGCAAAGCCAGGAAATTTGCTTATGTCAGATGCCTTTCGATAACTGTTTGTCAATAACATTTGAGCCTTCGCATGAGAAAAACAAACAATTTGTATATGCGAAAACAAAGACGCAGATCAGCTATGCAGTATCTGCACAGCTGATCAGCGCCTTTGTGTTCGCCACTCGGATTGAATAATTCCTCTTCTACTTATATCCAAAATTTCAAGTTCTAGCTTTATTCTGTGACTGTACCGCCTGGTTTGTGTCGGACCTGGTCAGAACCCAAATAGTTGGTTTTCTCACGCACAGGTTCATTTTATATTCATGTCATTGCTTGTTTAATTGTAGTTGTGTTTTACTGTATGTGATCTGCATTTTACTGTAATGTTGTGCATATACTCATGTATGTCTGTCACAATGTTCCATCATAATTTTGTAAGCTTTTTGTCTGTCACAATGTTCCATCATAATTTTGTAGGGCTACTGATGAGGGTTCATTACCCGAAATTGCGCAATATAGTCCATACTTTCTCCCTTTGAATGTTTTTACTGCTTCCAAAGGATCAAACCTTTATATTTAATTTAAGAATGCAATTTTAAAAAAAAAGAAAAAAAAAGAAGATAAAAGTAGGCAATAAGCAGGAGATGGAGCAATCAGAAAGCAATTCCCACTCCAAAAACCGCAGCGGGAAAACTAAATTGACAATAAGTTGCTTATACCTAAACACCGTATAAAGCTAGATTTAAATTCTAGTTCTTGTACTACCACTGAGATTTATAAATTATTAACTTCCTGTCTCACTGCTATCAAATCTGATGTCATAAGATACTGTTAGACGGTGTATGAAACTTCAAATAAAATTGATTTTGGTCAATAAAAAATCTGGCGAGGTGATAAGTAAACTGAAGTGTAGAAGGTTCCAGTGGACGAGCTTGTCCACATATGATTTTTCTACTCTGTATACCACATTGCCACATAATCTGGTTAAGGAAAAACCTCGATTTGATAGAGTGAATTTTCAAAAGAGCATTAAAAACTATGTTTCACTTTATTTGGCCTGTAATGACAGAACAGCTTTTTTCACTTCCTCTGACCAAAGTCGATATACACATTGGTCATGTCAGAATGTATGCGATGCCTTATCCTATCTCCTGGATAATATTTATATTAGATTTGGAACCCATTTATACAGACAAATTGTTGGAATTCTGATGGGTACAAATTGCGCTCCTCTGGTAGCTGATTTAGTTTTATACTGCTACGAAAGAGATGTCATGGATTCTCTTAACCATGACTATCAAGCTGATGTTATCGAGGCTTTTAATTCGACTTCTACACGTAAGTACCTGGATGACCTTTTGAACATTGACAATCCGTATTTTGAAGGCCAATTTGGTCAATCAAATTTATCCACCTAAACTACAATTGAATAAAGCCAACACCACAGATACCGAAGTCCCCTTTATGGATTTACATCTTTCTATTGCAAATGGATTTGCTTCTTGTAAAATTTATGATAAACGCGATGACTTTGATTTTGATGTAGTAAACTTTCCGTTTTTGGATGGTGACGCTCCTCGCCGTACTTCTTATGGTGTATACATTTCGCAACTTATTAGGTTTGCTAGAGTCTGCAATCATGTAGCGGACTTCAACGCGCGAAATACTGTAAATGTTGAAAAGCCAAACTTCTCCAGCAGGGCTATCGGTATCATAAACTTTGAAAAGCGTTTTTTTTTTTTTTTTTTTTTTTTTTTTTTTTTTTTTTTTTAATTTTATCGCAGACACAATGGGTTGATTTCCAAATTTAATGTTGGACTAAAGACGCTTTTGCGTGAGGGCCTTTCGGAACCAGAATTTTATGGTGACTTGGTTTACAAATTCAAGAAACTTATAGGAAGAAATGATTTTTCTTTTCAGTTCAGAAAAATCATAACACGTTTATAACTTGAATGTTATGCGACAGTCTGCATGCTCAAAGTTTTTAACCCAATCATTGTTGATAACTATGCTGTCTTGCATTTGCAGAGAAAAGTAAAAATATTTGTAGTTAAATTACATGTTTTGTTGTTTTCTTCTTGAATTCAGCAAATGACACATTTACCTGTTTTCCACGACAAACTCTGCAGAGATTCAAGTCTATCACAATGACACAGCGGGGCAAGTGCAGTAGGTCAAATTTCAGATTGCACTATATTGAAACAGCTTTAAATGCTTCCTGACCCGAGTTTATAGAACTTTTTCATGCTCAGCTCAGCTGCGACTAAACATTATCCTGCTGATAAATGTTAAAATGCCAACAGTTTTTATTAACATTTATCAGCAGGATAAATTACTGTCGTATTGGATTTGTTAGCTATTTCAGTTTTATTAGCTATTGAAATTTCATGCTCAGCTGAGTTGAGCATGAAAAGAAAAAAAAAAAAAAAAAAAAAAAAAAAAAAAAAAAAAAAAAAAAACTCGGAGCCTGTTTTCGACATCGCATTTCATGGCCATGTAAAATTGATTGTAGCCCACCCATACGGATCGTTCCAAGTTTTTGTGGTGAATATTTGTGCTGTTTGCACTTTACATATATGTACGTTTTCTATATGAAGTTTAAAATTCGGGCTAATTGGGGAATAGCTGCTCACTCGACTTACGATATGTTCCCTTAAAAAGGTACAAGTAGGCAACAATAAGGAAAAGGCGCAATCAGAAAGAAATTCCCATTCCAAAACTAAATTGACAATTCCAAAACTAAATTGACAGTTAGGTACCTACACTTAGAAGACATATCGTAAGCCGAATGAGCAGCAATTTCCCAATAGGCGGCCACTCAGTTACCCGAACTTAAATAAAAATATGAAAACGTACATAAGGTTCATGAAGTACAAAAATTCTACTCCAAAACATTAAACACATTGAACCACAACAGAAGTATCGCCTTGGAACGATCTGTAGTATAAAATTATGGGGGGGGGGGGGCTTAAACCGGTTTTACAGGCGCCTAACCTCACCCTCGTCTTCTGCAGTAGTTCACAACATTCAGTTAGTTGTCCGGTCATCGTGGTGAATATCTAACCAGTCAATGAATCATCAATGACAAACAAATAAATCATGATAACCACCCTGATGAATAAAAAGGAGGGCTCAACAGATTCATTAAGCTGCCTGACGATGGAGATCCCTGGGCGCCGAATAACTTACTGAAACACGGAGCAAAAGAAAAACACCAGTTGAACCCCGGTGGGCCAAGCAATAGGCAAGAAGCTCTTCCCCAACCAACTAAAATGAATAGCTTTATATCGGGGCCATCATAGAGTCTGACGCCCGACCAACCGGCGTGCAATTAAAAACGGCAGCTTAGTTAACAACCATGATTTGGTTAAAACTAATCAGGCAGACTGTCGCATAACATTCAAGTTATAACCTACACATCTGTAACGTGTTATGATTTTTTTCTGAACTGAAAAGAGAAATCATTTCGTCCTATAAGTTTCTTAAATTTGTTAACCAAGTCACCATAAAATTCTGGTTCCGAAATGCCCTCACGTAGAAGCGTCTTTAGCCCAACATTTAATTTGGAAATCAACTCATAGTGTCTGCGATAAAATTTAGAAAATGTTTTTCGAAGTTTATGATAACGATAGCCCTGCTGGAGAAGTTAGGTTGTTAAACATTTATTTCGCGCTTTGAAGTCCGCTGCATGATTGCAGACTCTAGCAAACCTAATAAGTTGCGAAATATATACACCATAAGAAGCACGGCGAGGAACGTCACCATCCAAAAGCGAAAAAAAAAATACTTTATCAAAATCAAAGTCATCGCGTTTATCGTAAATTTTACAAGAAGCAAATCCATTTGCAATAGAAAGATGTAAATACAAAAAGGGGACTTCGGTATCTGTGGTGTTGGCTTTATTCAACTGTAGTTCAGGTGGATAAATTTGATTGATCATGCCTTCAAAATAAGGATTGTCAATGTTCAAAAGGTCATCGAGGTACCTACATGTAGAAGTCGAATTAAAAGCCTCGATAACATCAGCTTATTGTCATGGTTAAGAGAATCCATGAAATCTCTTTTGTATCAGTATAAAATGAATCAGCTACGAGAGGGGCGCAATGTGTACCCATCGGTTCAAATTTATTAATAGTATGTAAAATTTATTAATAGTAAAATTTATTAGTAGTCAATTAATTTAAGCATGTATTAATAGTATGGTAGTGGTTCAAATAGTATGATAGTGGTTCACAGCATTAAAAGGGTACAAGTAGACAAAGATCAAGAAAACAGGCAACCAGAAAGAGATTCCCACTCCAAATCCGAGATGGGAAAAACCTAAATTAACAATCATGTACTTATACCATAAAAACATATTGTAAGCCGAATGAGCCGCTATTTTCCCAATAGGTGACCACGCAGACGCCCAAACTTAACTAAAAATATGAAAACATACATAAGATGCAAACAGCACAATAAATTAAACACCGAGACATAAAACAGAAGTATCGCTTTGGAACGATAATCAATATAAAATAAAATAAAATTACTGGTGGGCTTAAATCGATTTTACAGGTATCTAAGCTCTCCCTCAGCTTCTGCATTGGTTCACAACATTTAATTACCAGTAGTTGTTCGGTCTTCGTAGTGAATCTCTAATTAGTCAATGAATCATCAAGGACAAACAAATCAATCCTGATAACCACCATGATGAATCATAAACGAGGACTCACAGATTCAGTGAGCTACCCGACGATGGAGATCCCTGGGCGCCAAATAAAGTATTTATTGATAAATACATGTACATGCTGTATGATATAAAGGAAATTTAGTTAAGAAGACTTGTATCTTAACTAATAGCCCCTTTGGCAGTTTTATTAAGATGATGAAAGATTGTATCAATGTCGAAGATTTATTTTTCTGTGGCACTAGTTACCTGCAGTCAGTACAGCATAAAAATAAAGAACACGTTTTGGACCGATGTTCTAACAATATACACAGACCTACCAAACATTTTGAAGAAGATATTTAATTTTTAAAATATTATTACCATATAATTCCAACTTCACTAATTTCCTACATTCTGATTGGTTGTTTATAAGACTTTATACTTCGATAAAAGCAATGCGTAAGAATACTTGGTTTTCACCTTAAAAACGGCGCGACGTTACGTGATTACGTGACGTTTCCTCGAGGAAACGTTGACGTCACCAAATCTAAACGTCATAAAAACAATGGATGAACGCGTTTTGAAGGCGTCGAAATGAATATTTGGAATTTTTAATAAACATGGACGCTTTTTCTTTTAATACAACTTCGTAAGGTAAGCGTTTTTATCTTCTTGTTGTGTGTTGAAATTTGACGTTTGAATTTCTAATGTTCCGAGCCCCAGTTCAAAATCGACATGTCTTTCTATCGGCTCAGGCGGCGACATTCCCTCCCAAAAGAACAATTTTGAATGAAGGGGAGATGTTTTAAAGCTCCCGCTTTAACAGTTTGCCTTTAGGAAGCCAGTTATAGCTTCTATTAATTGCGAGAAGTGAGTTCTGTGCCTTGGAAATTTTCAAGATGGCTGCCTCATGAAGATCCGTTTTGCTCTATTTTCCTTCCGCTGGCTATAAAAAATGAAATCAATGTAAATAAATGCAGTGTAATGGGACAAAGTTGGAATTATAAGGAATGAATTATTATTTTTGTTGATTTTATCGATGTGTAAACTCAGGCGAATCACTCACAAACTTTTTCATAAAGCCCTTCGGGCTTTATTTAGTTTGTGAGTGATTCGCCTGAGTTTACACATCGATAAAATCAACAAAAATAAAATTCATTCCTATAATGACGTCACTGTTTTCCAGTGGATAACGTCATGTAATAAAAGCGTTATAAACACACGTGTATTAACACTTTTGCGGGAATATGTAACGTCATTGACGACGTCTGTATCAACAATGTAAATTTTCATTGAAAATATGTCCATTTTGAAGGCGATAAATCATATTTTAATTGTAATATGATAAAACGAATCTTACACTCGTGGTAATTTCATATTGAATTTATAAATTTCATATGAAATGACCACTCGTGTAAGATCCTCTATTTATTTCAACGTAAAGGAAGCGAAATAATTATAACGAAAAAACAACGAGTTTTTTTTTAAGTTCGTTTTCTATTCGTAATAGTGAAATTAAAAAATTACAAAATTAAATAAAATGTTTAAAAATGTTTGGTTAAATCAAGCAATAAATCAAAAATTGATGATTAAGAATTCCATTTTGCAATAAAACACAAGTCTACGTCGAGTAATTTTCGCTGACGTGTGACGAGTCCTTATATGGGAAATAATAGAGGAAAAAATCCACGATAAATCGCTTTCTATTCTATGCTACCGGAGAGTAAAATGGAATCTGATTACACTATTGATTACAGCAAACATCATATCACTGGAACAAATTTCTTGAACAGTTCACGTTTTAAACTTTATGACTTGCAATGCTCACCAGGATAACATGCCCGTGTATTAATGTACATGTATACCCCCTTATACCCTACTTTTATATAGTAAAACTGGGGCATGCTGGGGTAAACCTACTTTTCTTATTTTTGCTCCAAAACAGAGATTGTGGGTACTCGTTAGAACCGCATGAAGCCAATAGGTAAACCGACAGGGTAAAAGAAATCAAACAACTGATGGTCTGCTTATATCGATATCGATTAAGCCGCGACGCGAGAAAATCGGGCTTCGGGGTTTCTGACCAGGTCCGACACAACTCCGTCTGTGCAGTACGGAAGCCGGTTAGAGGCTCCAAAACACAGATTGTGGGTACTCGTAAGTCACGGGCGCCGGCTAGAAGCTTGAAATTTCGAATTTCAAGAAAAAGAGTATTGCACTATCTGTGTAGCGAAAACAAAAGGCGCTGAGCAGCAGTTACTGGCCAGCTGATCCGCGCCTTTGTTCTCGCGTAGGCACAACTCCGTTTTTCTCGTGACGCGGCTCAAAAACTGATTAATAAGATGAACATGTATCATAGCCACATAAAAGTGTCAAACTCAAACCCGCACAGGGCTAACGTGAAGCTCAATGAGTATTGACTAAGTGGCATCAACATAACTGTTTATATACAATGTACATAAATAATTGAAACCATCTAAACATTAAAACAACGTCAGTCACCCATTCAATACTATGTGCATTTATACCAAGGATCACAATGAGGATACGAAATTAAATTTCGCAATATAGTGCAAATTAAAACCCGGATTTCCGATTACTCCTTTTACGATTACTGTTGTTTTGATGTCGATATGTATCGCAAATGTGGAATTGCCCCTAAATCAAGACAATAGTTAACACTATAGCGCATTATATGGACCAAAGTTAGAAACTAGTGAAAGAAACCTTAGGTTGTCAATTGAATGGCAATTTTAAGTTCTTATTACAATTTCAAGTTCTTAACTCATATAAGCCTGGCGTCCTTCTTGTGGGACATAGGCAAACAGTATAGCCCCGGATGTGACGCCGCAGAACGCGGCGCCACATCTGGGGCTATTCTGTTTGCTTAGAGAAATTTCATCGAAAAAAGAGAGAAAAATTTAAAATCACACCTAAAGCCCCTAAATATGAAAGTGGACTCGCCCAAATGATAATGATGGGAAAATCCATTCGTCAAATATGGGTTAGAGTGATTCTTAAGGAGTTTAGTTTTCTGTTGCTGCTTGTTTTTATGAAAAATCCACGGAAACGTTCGTGTATTACATTCAAAGACAAAGGAAAACGCACATGGCAGCTATCGCAATCTTGATGATCAGTGATCGCTGAAAAATATCGGGACTGCTATTTATAGCCCTCTGATCATCCACTTCCGCCTGCGCACACTGACTCGGAGAACTGTAGTCGCCGACGCATGACGCATACGCCATCACGTGAGCTATGTAACTCTGCTCGTGCGTCACGTGGAAGAGATGGGACATAGGCCCCCGGGCGTAGATGGCGACATCCTCCCCTCCGTGGGTCTCTTTGGCCAAGGGGACAGCAGCTTGGAATTGGTATTCTTTGTCCGCTAAAATTAAGTAACATACTTCATTTAAATCTTAAATTAAGGTTGAAATGTTGGATTTTAACGTCCAAGTCAATATTTTTTCAGGCGTGACGAAACTGAGCAACTGCTCCCAGAGTATTTTACCGGTTCTAATTGTACTCGTAAGTATTATTTAGCGTCTTACTCGTGACACCACACTACGAGTTTCGATCCCCAAACAAAATATTCGTAGTCCAACGCCGTACCGTTGAGCAACCATGCCATACAAAATAAAACATATCACATGTCCAAAAACCACATCGTTGGTGCTTATAGCAGGGTGAGATATAGGAGTCCAAATTTCCGTCCGTCCGTTCGTTCGTTCGTGCGTCCGTCCGTCCGCGGTCCGTCAACATTTACGTCGAAGTTTGTTTTTTTCTACATCAGTGATAACTAGGAGTGTGAAACCTTGCATAGTAATTGTCTTTGACATACCCCTCAAGCACACACCTTGACCTATATTCCACGGTCCATTGACTTTGTTAATTTTTACGTCGAAGTTTCGTTTTCTCTGTATCAGTGATAGCTGTGAGTGTGAAACCTTGCATAGTAATTGTCCTTGACATACCCTTCAAGCACACACCTTGACCCGCTGACCTTGACCTATATTTCACGGTCCATTGACTTTGTTAATTTTTACGTCGAAGTTTGTTTTTTTCTGCATCAGTGATACACGTAGCTGCGAGTGTGAAACCTTGCATAGTAATTGTCCTTGACATTCCCCATTCAAGCACGCACCTTGACCCGCTGACCTTGACCTATATTTCATGGTCCAATGACTTGGTTTATGTTTACGTCAAAGGTTTTTTTTTCTGCATCAGTGATAGCTGCAAGTGTGAAACCTTGCATAGTAAATGTCCTTCACATACCCTTTCAGAACACACCTTAACCTGGTGCCCTTGACCTATATTTAACGTTATTAGTTATTTTGCCCGATGCAGGTGCGATATCGACCTCCGCGGAGTTCTTGTCTCATTACGCGGCTCATTTGGGACTTCTACCTTTTGCGTTGTATTTACTCATGCCATATATTTTACGTAAATCTTACCCGTGTCCACGCCTGTCACGTTAGGACGTACGGTAGCGTTTACGCTGGCAAACGAACCCGGGCCGTTAGTGTACATGAGTGTAGTGTATGGTTTTTCGTCATTAGCTAGATCTACCGGCATATGGAATTCTGGATTATCCACCAAACCTGGAAAACATCAAGTTACTCTATTAGCCATCTTAATGAGGAGAGGCTGTAAAGTGATCCCTATTCATGGATAATGTATAAATGTATCAACACGCCGATAATGGGGCGCAGATAGAGCATCGTACCGAATCGAGAGGTCCGAAGAACGATTCCAACACACGGCGCCACATTGTATCATTTAAGCAAGACACAATACTGGTTAATACCCAGGAAACGATGGCTCCGTCCCGACATGATTGAAAAATTGTTGACTTGGACGTTAAATTTCAATATAGACTATACAAACAAACAAACATCATCACACCAACGAATATACACAATTGCAGAGTGTACTGCAGACAGCCTGAAGAGCGGGCGCTTGTGCAAATGTCGTCCAAAATATGATCAGCCTCATGAGAAAACCAACAATCTGTTTTTTGAACAGGTCTGACACAAACCGGGCTGTACAGGCACAGAAGACAGCTAGAAGCTTGAAATTTCGGATTCTAGAAGAAGAGGTATTGTACATACACCCCTTTGTTTATGAACCAGTCCATCGGACATCGCTTCTTACAGAGAGTTTCCTTCGCAATGCAAACGCATAAGCCATTGACCATATGTTGTTGAAACACAATTTTTGAAAACCAAAATTCGTTCGTCATCGTTATTGGCGTCATTGCAGCTAATGTTCTATGCTTAAATGGAAATCACCATCAAAATGGTCAAGTGTTTTCAAAGGCTACCATTGCGTTGCCATACCGAAAATGGGTTTTCCCCTGGAAGGATAACCGCCTATTCCAAAGACATGGGAGTGATCGGCCGTGGTTATGATGAGTGTGTCGGACTTGTCTGTAAGGTCAACTGCTTTCTGGACGGCGTCTGCGAAGGCCAGGGTATCGTGTAGAGATTTAACAGGTCTGGTTTCATGGTGAGCGTGGTCGATTCTTCCACCTGGTGACAAATGTGTGTTCAAATTACAATTTCTAAATAAATGCTCAAATGTATTTAAAAGAAATTCCGTTTTATCTAAAAGACGCTGCATCGTGGATCGTTCTTGTAATAATTTTGGAATCATTTTACATGAAACACAATTTGCATTCCATGATTGAAATGAATACGCTAAAACTACGCTTTTATTTTCAATTGTGACTTTGAAAGTTTACAAAACATATCAAAATAAAACCAACAAAAACACGTGTAATTATTTCGCTATACATGTACCTTCAACCAATAGAAAGAAACCTTTCGCATTTTTTCGTAATATCTTTATGGCCATGTCTGTCATTTCTGCCAATGAAGGTTCACCGCCGGTATCATCAGCTCTGTCCAACTCATACTGCATATGACTTGGATTGAAAAGTCCTGCAATTGTTTCACCAATTTGTGTACACATTACAAAAACATGCCCATGTTTTATACAGATTTTTCCTAAGTTGTAAAAATTTAAAATTTTCATTAGAAAAAAAAAATTGATATTTTTAATATTTTAGCTCAAAACATAAATTGTGTGTACACGTTAGAGGCGCCTCGCCGAGGCGGTTCTAACGAGTACCCACAATGTATGTTTTGGATATAGGTTTACCCCTGCATACCCAAATTTTACTATATAAAAGTGGGGTTTAAGGGGGTATTCAAAACACGGACATGTTTTCCTGATGCACATCACAACATTTTAAGTGCAAGTACACCCAGGGTCTTGCCTCATTGTAAGATGTACGAAAATCACTCATTTTCACGTCGTAACACGACGACGAAAAACGTCACACACGGTTAAAGTATATATGTGATTACTTGTTTTAGATATTTTTTTCATTCGTTGGTTCGGTAAAGTTTGTATGTTTATACAATTGTATTACATGTAACTCTGTAGACTCAGCTTTCTGCTATAAAGCTTTCATTATATGAACGATCCCTATTAGCACAATCAATTAAGTTAGAAATAGACAATATTGAAAATCGTGAACGTGCGAAAAATCGGTCATTTCGTTCAGAACTATCAAATTCTACCTAGCAAATAATCTGTATTAGCTGGATCCACACTATTAAATTCTGTTTGGTTCCAGACGTAACGGTGTCTTCTATTATTGTCTCGTTGTCTTTGAAGCCACACCTGTGAAAGCATGAAATCAAATATTAATAACAAATATTCACAGCAGAAAAATGATGATGGACACGACATTTAAAATATAACTACTACCCCTAACCCAGGTGATAGCGAGAATATTGACTAAGCATCCAGGATGGCCAATGATTGCTAAAACCAAGAGATCGATAACGTAGAAAAAATACGTACATTAATAAGATTTCGTCCATCAAGTCGCCCATTCTTGGAGTCAACTTCATGAGTTTCTGGATCAGTTTCGTTTTGGGGTAGAAATGTTCTTCTTCCACCGCCCATCATAACCTTAAATCAGTATGTTATAATATTATCCTTCATCTATTGCATCAGAATACCAACAATTTGCATATGCGAAAACAAAGGCGCAGACCAACTTCGCGGTTAAACATAACTTTAAATCATATGAGCCTGTGCATGAGAAAACTAACAATTTGGGTTCCGACCAGTTCTGACACAAATAAGCTGAGCAAGCACAGAAGATGGTTAGACGCTGGAAGTTTTGGATTTAGAAAGTACATGTAGAGGAATTGTACTATTAGTAAAGCCGATAGTTGCAAAATATCAAAGAAAACTACTATTTGTGGTACAAGCATGAAACTTGGCATAAGTGTTGTCTGAAGCTAGATATTTGATTTCAGATATGGAGGCATTCTGGGAAACCCCCACTTCCGGTCAAAATTCAAGATGGCCGCCGCCAGTACAATTTCAAGCTTACAACATAATAAATGTTACACTATATGACCTGTGATAGGTGTTTATGCGAATGAATCACTGTTTTAGCGCTTTAACAACATTTATCAAGTTATATCTTGATTGATTGACGCTTATATTGATCGATCGACCAATCAATCACGATCGATCAATGAAATAATTGATCGATTTTAGACTGTACTTGCATCAAGCACTTGGCGTTTGCATCACATCTGATTTTTCTTTTGCTTTTAGTTCATACGAGAGTTATAATGTTTGAAAAACTTTTTTTAAATCCCCATTGATTACATCATTATTTGCATTGGGGTTATATCTAACATTAATCTTTTAATAGTGGTGGAACTGGAATTGCTTTTGTGGTCATCAAACATACTTTGTCTCTTTTCTGAACCCAATTTGAAGGATACTGACAGCAGCATTTTTGCAATCCCAGTTTTAAAGTCGTCACTGTTTGTAGTTATATTTGTGCTTGTTTATTGCATAAATGTTATCTGAAGTTTTTGCTTTCAGGTAGGTAGGTATTTCAAAAATCACCCACTTCCGGTCTAAATCCAATATGGCCGCCACTACTACCATTTTCAGCTTATAGCATCATAAGTCTTGTGTAGTTTGACCATTGATAGACAGATCTATTTCGTCAAATTAATTCCTGTTTTATGCTGTAACAATATCTATTAAATGATTAACTGATTGTATTGATTGACATTTAAATTGATCGATAAATCAATCTATCTCGATAAATCACTGAATTAGTTAATTTGCTTTAAACCACACACTTGCATCAAACACTCGGCTTTCGCAGAACTGCAGAACTGTCGCCACTGATGTATATGCAGTAGCCAAATCTACAACATGTCTTAAACCGTCAAAGTCCTTATTGATCAACAAGATAATTCACAAGTCGTTTTTGTTTGCTGACAGTACTACCGGCATGGCAGGGTAAACCAATAGGTCCACATTACCACATGCATTGTCACTCATGCATTTAGAACTTCCGTCACCGTCCATTGTTTTAGTGGCTTAGGGACAACTTCATCGTCACCCAAACTTTCAGTTGGCTCATACAGCCACCCGCACAATTTAGCAAGTCTTCAAAACACACATAGGCCCTCACAAACAACCAATCAGATATTTGCTGCGTGGACAAATTAGTTCTAAAAACACACTTCACGACGATGACTAACCCCTATTATCACTGCCACGTCGAAGTATTGAAGTATTTTCAAAAAAAATATCGCATACTCAAGCTGTGGTATCGTACTCTAGACATCTTCGTTATGATATTTGCGTTTGATGTGATTGACCCTCTCTAAATCTTTGAAAAATCTAAGAGGGTTGTGTCTGTTTCCCGACAGTGACATTCTTCACAAAGTCCTCTATTAGTATGATGAGTTGCTGAGTCCCATTGGGCTGTTTCTCCCAATACCCGTGTTGGAACTTTTAAATGAAGTCCCACTCTTCAACTATGTTTGAGGTTAACAGATGTTCGATACCCTTGTAAGAATGCACGTGAGGAATATTGGTATGTACATGTAGTTCGATGCCAGAGTTATCACTTTTCTCAAAAATGAGTATGGCATTGGCATTCCTCAAGCCCGCTGGGAGCTCCACTGTCTGTAGTGATCTTTTACATAAATAATTTTAAGAATGCGGGTAACATCACAAAGACAAAGGGCTATCGGCCTCTGATCGGTCTAGCTTATCTGTTAAAGATTTTTCTTTTTTTTCTTTTTTTCATTTTCTGAAATGCTTATCTGTAGCACCCACTTGGTAATGGTCTGTTGAATGTCAGTGTAGGCGTCAGAAGACAGGCCACTTGCTAATTGCGGATCCTGCAAATGTATTTCGGTCTGGTGTGAGAGAGACATACTCTATTTAGGATAAACATTTTTGATTCATTCAGGTTGATAAGGGTGGGTTTCGAAACAAATGACCTGTTGTGGGAGCCTGTATGTATAATATATGCTCCCCATTGCAGCAGTTGTCATGTGCGTGTTCACTGCAAGTACAAAATGGGCTATAGAAGGGCGTGTTAATCATTACTTCAAAAGTGCCATTCAATGTATTTGTAATAAAATCACTTCTTAGACATTTTGTCAAATTTGACAAATTGAGTCGACATGTCTATGGATAACACGTTCAAACAAGCCGAAAGCAATATGCCCTTCCAAATTTTTCAAAGTTGGTGGCATAATAATGGAATACACACCCACAATGAAGCCTGGTATGGCAGGGCAGGGTTTAATGAAAGTGTTAGCACTCAATCTCTCAGAATATATTGCCTTCTTTCTTTCTTCACATACTGAGTCGATCATTTTCAGATCATCACCTCAGGTTAAGGGTGGAAGACTAAATTTTAAATTTAGTAAAATGGGAGAAAACATTCGGGATGGACCATTTAAACGTTTTACAAGAAGCTGAACAGAGACACTACAGCGTATGCCTCTGGGCCCGTGACTTAAGTAAGAGCCTTAAATTCTTCCGTGGTCTTAAGTGCGACCAAAGAAGAAGGAAGCCTATTCCACTGTTAGTCCTTGGGAAGAAAGAATTCTTAAGAGCATCATCTTGTGTACTTTGAACCATGAGTCTTGATCTGAGTGCCGGGTCAGATATTTATTTTTGTCAATCAAGAGACATTGTGCCGGAGTGAATCTTGTAGAAGAATGTTAAGGAAGACTTCAGCCTGAGGTCCTCCAGAAATGGCCACTCAAGATCGTCAAGCATGTCGTCGACGCTGCTGGTGTTTTTCTACCGCCTGCAGGCCCATCTGGCTCCTGTCCTCCGCATTTTCTCCATCTTTTGTGTCTCAATGTCATTATGATGCCAAAAAGGAGCTACATACTCAAGCTGGGGACGAACCTATGCAGCTTCCTTCGTATGCCTAGGCGCCGAAGAAAGCCCAATGTCTAAGTTGCTTTAGAAGAGATATCCAAAACATGTTCACCCCATTCCGATTTTTCTGTAATAGTTATTCGGCCGTATTTGGCGGACTGAACCTTTTCCAATGTTTGTTGATGCAGTGAGCAATTAAAGTGCATTTGATTGCTAGGGTGGCAACATTAAATTTCATTTTCCAATCGGCCGCCCATTGTGCTTGGTTATTCAGGTCAACCTGTAAAATCTGGCAATCAGTGGGGGGTTAAAATATTTCTGTACAGAACACAATCGTCAGCAAACAGGCGAACTGCTTTTAAAATGAATAGAATTTCACGCAGGAGTCATTAATTAAAACTTGAGAAAGATCCAGTCAAAACTTATGCAGGAATTTTATTAATTTATGATTAAGGTTTTACCTTTGTCCCCTTGAACATTCGATACTAACCGGAAGTAAGACGCTTGGCGCATGCGTAGTGATCACAATTTGCAATTGTCCTCACATACAATTCGTTTTATATTAAAGACAAAAAATCCGGTATTATTATTTTATTTAGATAAAAAAGCAATATTTTGAGAAATGATGAAAAAATAAAGAAATTATAGTCCGCAATCTTGAATTTAGCCGGATGTTGAATTAGTTTGAAACAAATTGCAGTTTGTCTTTTGGTATGAGTTTTAATTTATTTATGCTGAACACTGTACTGCCTTTTAACCAAGGATCCTGAGATTTGTTGCAGTCTGTATGCTAAAAGAATGAAATTCATTACCAAATCCGCCATCTTTAATCAAACAGGAAGTAAGAAGTTTGACGCATGCGTATTGGGCAAACCTTTCATGTACTCACATACTTTTCTTTTCATATGAAAGACAAAAATTGCCTGATATTGTTTGAAGATGATGAGCGATTTCGTTAAATTGACCAAAATAAAGAAATTCTGGTCCGCCATCTTGGATTTAACCGGAAGTTGAATAATGTTAAAACGAAAAGCACTTGGTTTGTCTTTGTACATCATTTCTGATTTATTTGTGATGAAAATCGTGTTGACTCTGATGATTTTCAACAAAAGATCCTGAGATATTTCCCAGCCTGTATGCTAAAAAAGTGAAATTAATGACCAAATCCGCCATCTTGAATCAAACCGGAAGTAGATTTTTTTCAGAATGCCTCCATATCTAAAATCGCTTGTATTGATGTCCTCTTCATTTGTACCAAGTTTCATGCTTGTACCATAAATAGCAGCTTTTTTCACAAATCGGCTGGACTATATCCCTATGTAGCGAAAACAGAGGTGATGATCAGCTGTGCAGTTACTGATTCTCACTCGGCTTGCTATATGTTTTCTTAGTACCTGATTGTTAGTTTGTTTTTTCCCACCTCGGTTTTTGGAGTGGGAATTTCTTTCTGATGGTGTCATTTCCTAGTCATTGCCTACTTTAACTTTTATTTATGAAATCATCAACTGTTTGGTGTGATAACTCACGTTTAAATCATTGTCATCTATCAGCTGAGCCGCAGTGTCTTTGACAGCACAATTTTCATCGACGTGCTGCATGTCGGCATCGCCCTCCCAGTCCCGTTCTACGGTGTAAGCGTAGCCCGCTCCGGGCGTCGCATGGGTCACTCTGGTGTTCGTTACAAAGCCCACTGATTTTCCTATGAAAACAACGTGTAATAGCTAGGCAGATTAAGTCAATTTTCCATAAGAATCGTGCATTTGGTGATACAAGCATGAAATTTTGCATGGAGGCTCAGAATACCCTACTGTTTAGAAAAATATCGTTGTCCAGCAAAAATTCAAAATGGCGGACAAAATGGCGGCCATTTTTCAAAATGGCCGCCCTGAAAGACTACATATCATAGTTTGCTATCCCAAACTTCACTGTATTGACTGTTCTTTAGGTTTTTGGTGTCAGTGTCCATGTTCAAGAACCCATTAAATCTAAATTTTCACTTTTGTTTCATAATGGCGGACAAAATGGCGGCCATTTTCAAAATGGCCGCCATCGAAGACTTAAATTACAGTTTTCACCTTACAGTTCACTGCAATGACCGATTTTTATGTTTTTGGTGTCTAAATATATGTAAATGAACCTATAGAATCTAAATATTTACGTAGTCTTCTTGTATCTTTCATTTGTTATGACATATTTGCAAACTGTAAGACGAGATCATCTGCTTTAAATGCGCAAAATGCATTTTATATGTAGCCATGTGATGAATATAATGATTTAAGTTGCATTTGTACTTGTATAAAGTTGATATAAATATGTCAGGTGATTTGAATGATTATCTCTTTGCATTTATTATTGTTTTAGCAGTTAACATAATGAAAAGTCATAATGGTGGTGGCTATATTTTGTCTCTACTTTTCTTTGAAACAGGCAATCCACCGTTTTGATGGTAAAATGGGAGCTTTTTATACACGACATTGTTACTTTTTGCACCTTATCTCATGTAATGAGATTGAAATTATTCCTTCTTTTAAAATAAATGCACAACTATTGTTGTATTGAATATATGGATTTAATATGGTCACTTGAAATGGTCCATATGTTGTCTGTAAGACAGGTGTAGGTTACAGTGCCATATTTGTGGTAGTTGCATGCATTGGATACACAATAAATGTAGTGGCATCAAGGACACCCTGTGTCCTGGCCTTGGTTTCAACTGTGCTTCATGCTTGGGCATAGCTAGCCCTATTTGTGGAACAGACAAAATGGATGTGGAGGTTGTGATGAAATTATGGAACAGGTTGCATAGGTTTGCTATATAGGGATATGGTGTCTGGTGGTTGCTGTGAACTGGCTGCTGTTACACACTGAAAAATCAATAAGGGAAAAGTCCCACCAACTGCTTCCACAACCTGTCACTTCTGACCTGGGTGTATTCGACCTGCGCGAGAAGTGTCATGTTTCATGCTGCATAGACTTGGGCCATGACGATGACTACTCTGAAATAAAAATTAAAACTGAGATCCTTTAAGAGCAGCGAACACATTAATGAGAAAGTGGATGGGCCATACCGCGGTTTCAACTATTAAAGCCATGCCAGTGACCCTTTAGATTTGCCAGAGAATTACTGAAATTTTGCAATTTTCAACAGGGTAGTCGATACAAAGACTAGTATTATCTAAATAGGACCAAATATGTTCAACATTGGTAAGAAAATGAATCTTAACCGATAATAAATTTCTGATTTCTCAGAACATCCTCGCTGATCTCAAAGGACCAAACAGAAAATATAACCTGCACTATGGATGATGTACGGGGAGACTTTTTAGGGCCGCCACACGACACAACACCAGCTGCAGTAATATCAAATAAAAATTAAAACTGAGATCCTTTAAGAGCTTTAGACTCCCTTCTCTCAAAACTTGACATTCAAAATTTGGATGGTGTACTTTGCACCATACCAGCGGGATGACATGGTTTGGGCATGATGGCTCAAGTATGTAATCTGCACAGAAGAGACAATGTAGGAGCAAACCTTGGGCTGCTTGTACATCCAGGCAAAACGCGCCGGCAAGCGACTGACAAACCACCTGGTTACTTGTTGGCCGCTTAAAGGGTCTGAGACTGCCCAGGGAAAGTCACACCATGCATACACATAAGGTGAATTTGCTTACAAAGGTTGCGTTGTGTCCCGACAAGACTGTTAACATAGCTGTTTATGGGGATATATGGCAACAAAACAAACAAACAAACAATGCGTTTTCTGTAGCGTCATACAATCATAGATCCTAGCCGCTTATGGTGATAGAATTGAAGCTACTGTTTCCAGAAACGATTCTTAGTACTACGAAAGTTGATCTGCTGATTCTGAAATCGAGCTGGGTGACTTCCATGCCAATATGCTAAAGCCGCTGATTTTATTTCCAATCATCTCACCACTGAGATAAGCTTGGGTTAGAGATTGAATAGGCACATGCGAGACAAGCCAAGTTCTGCTTGCAGATATGTCAGGTGTTTTTACTCGAAGGTACTCTCGTTTATGCCCTACCTACTGACTGGCTCGTCTCAAATGAATTAAAATAATCTTAAAGAGGATTTAAACTGATATAAAACTTTAGCAAGCCATAAAATGTGCTGCTTGTGTTGCGGATACTTCAGAAGAAAGTTAATCCCAAGTACACTGAGCATGTGTTCAACACAAGTTTTTGTGTGTGATGAGGATGCAGGTTCAGTAACAAACAAAATAGTAGGCTAAGGCTGGTGTAGATAATGTTCCTCAAGGCTTTTGAGTATCATTTGATGTCTGACTGTGCTCTACAATAATGGAAGAATTCATCGTTCAGCAATCATGTCTTTCGAAGGCATGGCCTTGCCATCAGATCAAGTGAGACTGTATACTTTCATGCTGTCGGGCTCGACTTCCAACTCCGGTTCAGCATACTAAAGGGATGCATTTGGGGGTCAACAATACACCAAATGTAAATTGTATCTCCAAATGAATGGGGTTTTAATAGCACTTTTTCACTTCGCAGACAATATGGGCAACCACAACTCCTACAAAGGCAACTGTAAGCGGCAACTAACAAAGCATGGCTGCCTGCAGGCAAATGCCAAAGACGATGCAAATGTTACTAATTAACAATTTAATGCACTGAATTGTACAGTTGCAAATGAATAAAGATTCACTAACAGTATTCAGTACAAAATGATCAAGCAATTATAACATATGGAATAATATATAGAAAAAGGGTTGCATAAAAAAAACAGCTTTTGCTCATTAAAAGTAGATGTTTTTGCCTTACATTTGGCAAGTATGTCATGAAACATTAAAAACAAAAGAAAACGATGTGCATATTTAGATTCTATAGGTTCAAGAACATATATTTAGACACCAAAAGCATAAAAATCGGTCAATGCAGTGATGTTTAAGATAACGAACTGTAATTCAAGTTATTAATGGTGGCCATTTTGAAAATATCCGCCATTTTGTCCGCCATTATGAAAAAAGTGAAAATTGAGCTTCAATGGGTTCTTACACATGGGCATTGACACCAAAAACATAAAATAAGTCAATGCACTGAAGTTTTGGATAACAAACTATGATATGTAGTCTTTCAGGGCGGCCATTTTGAAAATGGCCGCCATTTTGTCCGCCATTTTGAATTTTCGCTGGACAACGATATTTTTCAGAACAGATGGGCATTCTGAGCCTCCATGCCAAATTTCATGCTTGTATCACAAAATGCACGATTTTTCACTAATCTGCCTAGCTAATTAACATATCATTTTTTCTGCTGAAAATTTTCATTTTTTACAACTTTAAAAAAAAAAAAAATATCTGTATATTGCATGTTTTCGTAATGGACAATTGGAACCATTATGCCAAGTTATCGTGGAACAACAGTAACATGTGTCCCGGCACACGCACACGGATTTAAACCCCACCAAGGACTGCATTAGAGCAAGTGTACTATCCGTATAGCGAAAGCTATGGTGCTGATCAGCTGTGCATGATCTGCGCTTTTGTTTTCGCATTGCAAGTTGTTGGTTTTCTTATGCGGCCGCTCATATTGATTTTACATGTAACAGCGTTGTCTCGATTCTCAAACGTCCACTCTCAGTCGTTTCTAGATAACCGCTGTGCGCAAGCGACCAGGGCCCAGTTGTTCAAAACGACATCGGTCAAAATTTCAAACATGAATATTACAAATACATTGTTATTTTTGTTGATAAATGTGAGAATCCTTTGCCATGATTCTCATATTTTATCAACAAAAATAACAATGTAACATTGCTTATGTACTCGGCATTTTCTTAACAAGTTTAGGTCTTAACGATGACGTTTAAACAAGCTAACGAGGTTTTGAACAACTGGCCCCAGGATGTCAATTATCGTTACCTGCTTCCTGCGACCAGTGGTATATGTTCTTGAGCTTTGTATCGGCGGTAACTGTAGAGCAATCACCCCTCCGTGACCGGCCATCGAGGCCCAGGATCCCGGAATTGGTTTTTACCCCCGAGAGAAATGCTGTAGCTGTTCCGGCAGAGTCCGGTACTTGTGCGTCCTGGTTGTAAGTCTGTTGAGAAAAAAAAATTGTGAATAGTTAGCTTTCAAATGACATGGGTGCAACCATATTTTAGTTTTGTACTTTTTGCATTCATTTTTGTTTAAATCACGTAGCCATTCATCTAGCCTCGACACAACCTATATTAAAACTTACATTAACCATGCCTGTGTTTTCAAAATGTACCAGAATACATAAAGCATGTAGGGAGTCATATTTTCAAAATAAATCGTCATTTAGGGAGATTCCCCGTGTTGCAGGTGATTATCTACTACTATTGCATCTGAATATGAGTGACCTGCCCTACTTAGAGGACAAACTTTGTAAACTCAGGTTTAGAAAAAAAAAAAAAAAAGATGACGTTATTATTTGAGCACCAACAATTTGAGTTTCCAACCAAGTCTGACACAAACCAGGCTGCACAGTCACAGAAGCAGGCTAGAAGCTTGAAAATTCAAATTTAAGAAGAAGAGAAATTGTATTATCCGTGTTGGGAAAACAAAGGAGCTGATTGCACAGCTGATCTGCACCTTTGGTTTCGCATATGCTAATTGTTGGTTTTCTGATGCATTGGCTCATTTTAACTTTCTATAAACCAAATCAAAAGCATTGACTAGTACATGTATGTATTAAACTCGGGCAGACATTGATGGTAGACGGGAAAAAATAAGTCACAGGAAAAAAAGTCATGGAAAAAAGTCACAGAAAATAAAGTCACATGAAAAACTCACAATTATAAAAGACCAAGAAAAATACATATATCAGTACATAAATGTATTAGGACATGATTTTCATGTTAAAAGAAAGCAATGATGAGGAAATGTCATAATCAGAATCAAAACATGCCCTTAGAATGGGAAACATTGAATGGATGAGAATCCATCAAATATGAGGAGCATGGTGGCACTATGGTAGAGTTTTGTTTCAGACCATGGTGCCGTAGAACTTTGTTTGAAACAAACTGTTGCCATGCAGTGTCCTTGAACAAGCCTATTTTAAGTTACCAAATAATCGGTCAAGTACCCAGGAAGTATCAGCTCAGTCCCGACATGACCGAATAGTGTTAAGTGGGACATAAAAAGGCCAAGACATCAATCCAAACAAAATATAAAGTGATAATAATGGTAATAATAAAAATAAAAAAATGTTTATTCCTAACCAAAAATTGAGAAAAAAACATAATTCTTTTTTGTGACTTTTTTTTCCTGTGACTTTTTTTTCCTATCCAAATCTGTGACTTCTTTCCGTGACTTTTTTTCTACATTCGGAATTGATACGCCTCGTTATTCAAAACCCATATAGTATAGGCCCGCTCTCGAAAACCCATATCGAACTGAGTGTAACCCCTCAGACCGCTTGTGTACACACAATACGAAAACATCCCATGCAATATACAGAGATTTTTATATCTATAAAAAATGAAAATTTTCAGCAGAAAAAAAAATGATATTCTTCTTACTTTTTGCTCAAAACATAGATTGTGGGTACACGTTAGAACCGCCTCGGCGAGGCGGTTCTATTGAGAACCCACAATCTATGTTTTGGAGCAAAAATAAGAAAAAATAGGTATACCCCTGCATACCCCAGTTTTACTATATAAAAGTGGGGTTCGTGGGGTATACTTCACACGGACATGTTTTCGTGATGTATCAGCCCGTGAAGTGAAGTGAAGTGAAGTGAATAGATGTGTATTTCGTTCATGGCTTCGCCACTCTTAAAATATAAATATTTTTCACTTCACTTATGAAATGAGCCGCCTCGTGGGAAAACCAACAATGTGGTTTCCGAACAGGTCCAACACAAACCGGCCTGTACAAGCACAGAAAAGAGCTAGAAGCTCGGAATTTCGGATTTAAGTAGAAGAGGAATTGTACTATCCGAGTAGCTAAAACAAAGGCGCTGATCAGCTTCGCGGTTGCCGCGAAGCTGATCTGCATCTTTGTATTCGCCTATGCAGATTGTTGGTTTTCCCATGAGGCGGCTCAAATAAAAGCCATATTCAACAGACACATTTGAATATCCTCCATACTTCAAACACTAAAATGACTAATATGAATTTAATAGGTGGTACCTATACTCGGTCGTTCTAGAGTAAACATCCACTGCCATATATAATGCTATTGACCGTGGTTAGACTACATGTAAATGCTTTTGTTCTCCTCTAAAAGAAATTAAGTTGCATGTCATGGCTTTGACTGATCAAGTAATCTCATAGAAAAACTTTGAAGTTTGATTTTTGAAGGTTGACTTACGCCTGAGCATGGTATGTAATAAGTTTATCGGTAAGGTCAAGGCTTGTAAAAATTCACTTATGAAAACATATAAATACTTGTCAAACAACTCAAGTGTAAACCTAAGCTGAGTCAGGTGTGGACGCAGGTGGAAGCCTGGAAGCCTAGGCTTCAACATAACTTTTTTTCAAGTATGGTCTTTCTGAGAAAAATCCATGAAAAAGAAAAGAAATTTAAACTAAAAAAGAAAGAAAATATAGAAAATGAAAAGAAAATTAAGAAAATATAGAAAATGAAAAGAAAATTAATAAATATCTTTAATCTGGTCTGATTTTTTTCTTTTCACATTTTGATTCCGCTGTAGGTAGAAGTCTGATGAAACTGAGTATTTACCGGCTGATCCGTGATCAATTTTAAACTGAAAATGGCCATTGTTTCTTAATACATGCATGCAAGTATTTATGGGCTTGATTGTTTCTCCTCAGTGGTAGAGTATTTTACTCCTGATTCAGGGGTCATAGATTCGAGACCTACTGCTGCCGTGATGTGTCAATGAGCAAAGACTTTTTGACTTCCCACAGTAAAGGTTAAATACCTATGAAGTGGTGGCTCCGCCCAGAAGAACTGTTGACTGGAATCAAATCAAATTCAAAAATTTCTCCTCCAGTTTTCACTAAATAATTACCTAAAGCGGTGGTTCTGTCCAACGTTGACTGGCACACTAAGCCTTAAATCAAATCAGTTAAAAAATCTACCCCAGCTTTCACCAAACCAGAGGACCAGTGGTCCTGTAAACGCTCACCTGAGATCAGCTGTATATACGAACGTTATAGAAAATATTCCCAGTATAGGGGCAGATGAAGCCCTTTTTTTTCAGAATAATCAATATACTGTCCATACAAGTTTTTCCCTTCAAATGACATTTTAACAGTTTACCCATTCAAATACATAGGCAACCCATGATGACCTTGCCTTAAAATAGGTCAAGGTCATCACAGGGTCATGATTTATATTTACATTGTAGTACTTGTAGTCATCAATGCTTCACACCAAGTTTCTTCGAAATTGGTCCACCGGTTCCGGAGAAGAAGATTTTTGAAGGGTTTATACCATATATGGGCATGGCGGCCATCTTGGTCATGTGACCTTGATTATTTATATATACATTGATTCCCCCATTCTATAGATGCTTCACATGAAATTTGGCTTTGATTGGCCAAGCGGTTTCAGAGGAGAAAATGTCTGAATATTATGGTAATATACATGTATAATGCCCCGGGGATGGGGCAAATGAGCCCCTGGGGTCCAGTTTTTTTCAGAATCATTAATATTCAGTCCTACTGCCCATTTCCTGCAAGACTTTCACTTTAAATGACATTTTAAAAGTTTTCCCCATTCAAATGCATTGGCGACCTATGTAGACCTTCCTGTAAAATAGGTCAAGGTCATCCAAAGGTCATCATTTATAAACACATTGTAGTACTTTAGTCCCCGATGCTTCATGCCAAGTTCTGTTGAAATCGGTCCATTGGTTCAGGAAAAGAGGAATTGTAAAGGGTTTTTACCATATATGGGCATGGCGGCCATCTTGTTCATGTGACCTGGATAATTTATAATCACATTGATTCCCCCTTCCCATAGATGCTTCCTATAAAATTGGGCTTTGATTGGCCAAGTGGTTTCAGAGAAGAAGATCTTTGAATATTTTTTGTAATATTATACAATTATTGACTATTGAGTCATTGAATATGATGTGATATCCAACAGAGACTACCAATATTGACCGAGGCGAAGAAAAAGAATGCGCAGAAAAAAATATTTTTCATTTGAAAATGTATTGTTTTCAACAGCTTGCATAAAGTCCCAGCATGACTAAAAAAAGTTCATTGGGACATAAAGTCCTAATTAAACAGTAGTAAATATCATCTGTAATTCATCAGCAGGACTGCAAGACATCAATCAATGTACATTTCCATGATAGATACAGTGTTCTAAATTTAGCAACAGATATTTAATGGGAAAAACCCCAGCTCATTGAATATGACAAAATATGCAATGGGTTGAAAGCACTGTCTGAAATACTATCTATTTATAGTTATAATAAACATGTATATTGCCCCGGGGTGGGGACAGACCAACCCCTGTGGTCCAAATTCTTTCAGAATTACCTACCTTCAGTCCATTTGCTCATTTCCTGCAAGATTTGCCTTTCAAATGACATTTTAACAATTTTCCCCATTCAAATGCATGGGCAACCTATGTTGACCTTGTCGTAAAATAGGTCAAGGTCATCCAAAGGTCATAATTTACAAACACATTGTAGTACTCTAGTCCCCAATGCTTCATGACAAGTTTCGTTGAAATCAGTCCAGTGGTTCCGGAGAAGAAGAATTTTGAAGGGTTTATACCATTTATGGGCATGGCGGCCATCTTGGTCATGTGACCTGGATCATTTATAATCACATTGATTCCCCCTTCCCATAGATGCTTCCTATAAAATTGGGCTTTGATTGGCCAAGTGGTTTCAGAGAAGAAGATCTTTGAATATTTTTGTAATATTAATGTATTATATTGCCCCGGGGTGGGGGCAGACAAACCCCTGGGGTCCAAATTTTTTCAGAATTACCTACCTTCAGTCTATTTGCTCATTTCCTGCAAGATTTGCCTTTCAAATGACATTTTAACAATTTTCCCCATTCAAATGCATGGGCGACCTATGTTGACCTTGCCGTAAAATAGGTCAAGGTCATCCAAAGGTCATAATTTATAAACACACTGTAGTACTCCAGTCCCCGATGCTTCATGTCAAGTTTCGTTGAAATCGGTCCAGTGGTTCAGGAGAAGAAGAATTTTGAAGGGTTTTTACCATATATGGGCATGGCGGCCATCTTGGTCATGTGACCTGGATTATTTATAAACACATTAGTTCCCCCTTCCCATAGATGCTTCATATAAAATTTGGCTTTAATTGGCCAAGCGATTTCAGAGAAGAAGATCTTTGAAAATGGTGGACGACGACGGACGGACGGATGACGGACGCCTGATCATGGCCATCCTATAAGCTCACCTTGTGAGCCTAACGGCTCAGGTGAGCTAAAAAATGACACAACCACATAAAATCTATCACACACATATTTTTGTTTACGGTAAGGATGTTTGCTGCCAAAGAAAAAGTATTTAAATTTTTTTTCTAACTGCTCTTTTTTGCTTCCAAACTATAAAACATGACATTTGAAAACAAAATTACTATAGGGCAGTGTCCATTTTTCAAGCTACATGCCTCTAAATGCGACCTCTTAACACGTTTAAAATTTAGAAGAAAAAAAAAATCAGTTAAATTTTATTTCTTTCATATATGGTTGTCCTCTAATTCATGAAGAATGTCCTTGACTATTGTTTTATTTTGCTGAAACAGAATATTCTGAACCTCAGTTATTCGAAAACTTTCAACTTGAAGTGGATGTTAAAATTTTACAAACCATGTAACAACCCTATCCCCTAACTTGAAAAGTTGTAAAAAGTCAGAATTTGTAAATTTGTCAAATCCATATTTGTAGATTCAAACTTTTAACTATATTTTCACATAAAATAATACTAAGTATAAAGCTTGTCAATATTGTTCGAATAAAGAAACCAGAGGACCAATGGTCCTGTAAACACTCACCTGAGATCTGCTGTATATACCAATAAATATGTTTGAATATTATAGAAAACAGTTCCATTATAGGTGCAGATGAAGCCCTGGGACCATTTTTTTTCTCAGGATAATCAATATCCTGTCATTTGCCAATATCCTACAAGTTTCTCCCTTCAAATGACATTTTAACAGATCAACCCATTCAAATACATAGGCAACCCATGTTGACCTTGCCTTAAAATAGGTTAAGGTCATCACAGGGTCATGATTTATATATATATTGTAGTACTTGAGTCAACGGTGCTTCATGCCAAGTTTCTTTGAAATCGGTAAACCAATTACGGAGAAAAGGATTTTTGAAGGGTTTTACCATATATGGGCATGATGGCCATCTTGGTCATGTGACCTGAATTATTTAAATATACATTGGTTCCCCTTTCCTATAGATGCTTCATATAAAATTTGGCTTTGATTGTTTGATTTGATTATTTATAAACACATTGATTCACCCTTCCCATAGATGCTTCCTATAAAATTTGGCTTTGATTGGCCAAGTGGTTTCAGAGAAGAAGATCTTTGAATATTATTGTAATATACATGTATATTAACCCCGTGTGAGGGCAGACCAACCCCTGGGGTCAATTTTTTTTTCAGAATCACATATCTTTAGTCCACTTGCCCATTATCTGCAACTTTATCCTTTCAAATGACATTTTAACAATTTTCCCCATGGCGACCTATGTTGAACTTGCCATAAAATAGGTCAAGGTCATCCAAAGGTAATAATTTATAAACACATTGTAGTACTCTAGTCCCAATGCTTCATGCCAAGTTTCCTTGAAATCGGTCCAGTGGTTCCGGAGAAGAAGAATTTTGAAGTTTTTTACCATATATGGGCGTGGTGGCCATCTTGGTCATGTGACCTGGATTACTTATAAACACATTGGTTCCCCCTTCCCACAGATGCTTCATATAAAATTTGGCTTTGATCGGCCAAGCGATTTCAGAGAAGAAGATCTTGGAAAATGGTGGAAGACGACGGACGACGCGGGATCATGGCCATCCTATTAGCTCACCTTGTGAGCCTAACGGCTCAGGTGAGCTAATAAAACCAGAGGACCAATGGTCTTGTAAACGCTCAACTTCGATTTGACTATAATGGTCATATATATGTATAGCCACAAGGCAGTGTCAATTTCCTTTTCAAGAACAAACTCATAAATATTCTACTAATTCTAGCCATTTGCCCATTTCCTGAAGTTTTTCCCTTCAATGGCATTTTGACAGCTTTCTGCATATTTATGTAACCGAAGTTGACCTTGACTTTAAATTTGTCATGGTCATCACAGGGTTATGATTATTTTTTTTTTTTCAATTTAATGTCCCTTACAAGATTATTTCAGCTCATATGAGACGGGCCAATCAGTAGCTGGGGCGAAAACGAAGAACCCCGAGAAAAAAAATGACACACCCGCAAGAGAACTTGGCTTTTCTCACATGTGGCCAGAGCGGGGCTTGAACCCACACCAGACACAGTGGTGAGATGATTGAATGGTTAAGTGCGGTAATGAAATATCAGCGCTCTTAACCACTCGGCCACGGGGGCCGCCAAGGGTAATGATTTAAAAACACATCGTACATGTTCTACACTAGTTCCAATTAATACATATGTATACCAAGTTTCATTGCAATAGGTTCATCAGTTCCGAAGAATATTCTTAAAGGATTTTTACCATATATGGCCATGGTGGCCATTTTGCTCATGTAAACACATTGGTTCCACCTTCATATACAGAAGTTTCCTTGAAAATTTGACTTTGATCAGCCAAGGGGTTTGGGAGAAGAAGACTTTTGAATATTATGATTATACCTCTGTGATCCAGTTTTTTTTTTTTTTTTTTTTTTCTTCAGAATCTTAAATCTTAAGCATATTTGCACATTTCCTGCAAGATTTGCCCTTCAAATGACATTTCAACATTTTTCCCCATTCAAATGCATGGGCAACCTAAGTTGACCTTGTAATAAAATAGGTCAAGGTCATCACGGGGTCATGATTTATACAAACTTTGTAGAGCTCCATTCCCTGATGCTTCATGCCAAGTTTCAAAATCAAAGGCCTTCTGCTTCTGAAGAAGATAAAGGTTTATGCTATTTATAGTCATGGGTGCCTTCTTGGTCATGTGACCTGGACCATTTCTATAAACTTTCGTTCCCTCTTCCTAAGGTGTTTGGCTTTGATTGGCCTAGCTGTTTCAGAGAAGATCTTTGAAATTGTGAACGACGGATGACAGAGCATGGGTATACTATAAGCTCACCTGTGAGCCATTGCCTCAGGTGAGCTTAAAATGGTTTGGTGCTCACTATTTTTGATCCCTGAAAAAAATGTTTCAAAAGTTTGTGCTTCTTTTTGTACTGACTGTATTTAACACTTTCACTTCTCCAATAATTCTGACTTTTCCACTTTTTTTTTTTTTGGTACCAAGTTTAAAGTTTCTCAGTGTCAACAATATTTCAGTTATGTTGTGACAGAGCCACCTCTTCCTGGGTACTGACCAGTTCATGTGTCTTGCTCAAGGACACAACATGGTGCCTGGAGGTGTTCGAACCCAGGACCTCTCAATTTTAAGTCTGATGTTCAACCACCAGGCCACCGACTCCCCTTTCCATGTTCTGATTTCATATTGCTCAATCAGTTTGCAGTGAGTATTTCCTTGTGCTCTTAAGTTTCATTTCCAGCACTAGCTTCCACTTTTATCACTGGCTTAGCACATAGGAGTCACATAAAGAATGTTCAATTTCACTGTTGTTTCTTCAGCATGCTTCCTCAGAGGGATCACCATTCTGAAACGAAAAATACCACATCGAATAAAGAGAAAACTAGTGTTACCAGATGTAGCCTACCACATTGTAAATCTTTACTCTGTTCAAAATCCAACCACAGGACCAATGGTGCTGTAAACGCTCACCTGAGATAAATACTGATAAACTTGTTGTAAAGCTTGTATGATTATAACGGTCAAATACATGAATATTATAGCCCCAGGGTGGGCGCAAATGAACTGATTTGATCATTTTTTTTCAGAATCATACATGAATCTTGGAAGCTTTGTTCTTCTTTCTTTTTCTTTGATTTAGTTCAAAGTCCCTGTCAAGATTATTTCAACTCATATGAGATGGGCCAATTGGTAGTTGGTGAAGAACCCCCAAGAAAAACCACCTGGTACACCCACAAGCAGAACTTGCGTGTCTCACATGTGCCCTGTGTGGGGTTTGAACCCATATCAGACATCGGTGAAATGATCGAATAATTAAGTGTGGTAATGAAATACCAGCGCTCTTAACCACTCAGCCATGGGGCTGCCCACACAATATTTCAAAATGTAAAAGATGATGCTCTAGTAAACCTCTTTATAGTCTAGAAACTAGAAAAAGTGCCTTGAGAGGCACGTATACCCCTGGCTGGTAGCCACCAAGCCCCTTCCCTACCCATACCTAAACAACCCGGCACATGCTCACCTCTGACATTGAACATCACATCACCAACGAAAAACAGTACCCTTATCAAGTACATTTTAGAAACCACCAAGCCCCCTTCCCCACCCCCTACCTAAACAACCCGGCACATGCTCACCCCTGACATTGAACCTCACATCACCAATGAAAGACAGTACCCTTATCAAGTACATTTTAGAAATAAGCAGTGCAAAGTACTTTACATACAAACATGGGGAAGTGTAGTTTTAGAATGACATATCTATTTTAGCGTGGTATACAGAGCTGACATGTATACCCAATCTAGGACATAAGCGCGGACATTTTGGGTCAGGTCCTCAGTCCTAGATTGAAATGAAAGTAGAATGTCATTCTTAAAAAAATAAAAATAAAATAAAATAAAAAATGAAAGTTGAATGTCATTCTTAAAAAAAAGAATGTCATTCTTAAAAAAAAAAAAAAAAAAAAGTCCTAGATCTTGACCTCAGGTCCCACCCCCACCCCATGCATGGACCAGTGGGCCTAGCCCTTATGTGGTACCTATGTTGTGTTGTAAGCATGAACGCTTTCTAATACATGGTTGTCAAGATATAGACACACAGAATATTAATCTTGGTAACTACTGTATTTTATGTGTCCTAGATTTTGACCTCGAGCCCCACCCCTAGAGTTTGGTGCCATGTAATTTAATTCAACCCTAAAGGGTATCTATGATCCAAACAGGAATACATTCCTATAAGTATTTGTTAAGATATGAACTTAGAGATGAAAAAACACTATGGACCCAAGGTCCGAACTAACAGAAACAAAGCAAACCCTATAGAGTACCTATATTTAAAATATGAATGGTTTCTGATCATTGGTTCATGAGATATACACCACCAGTGAAACTTAAATCAAAACTTTGACCCAAAGTAAAGGTGACCTAGATTTTGACCTCTAGCCCCACCCCCAGGCATGGACCCAGGGTCCAAACTCACAGAAACAAAGCAAACCCTATAGGGTACCTATGGTCCAAATATGAATAGTTTCTGACCATTGGTTCATGAGATATACACCTCTAGAGAAACTTTAACCAAAACTTTGACACAAATTCTACGAATGTTCCGGAATTACGAACGAAGAAACGAACGAACATACCAACGGAAAAGCGAAAACTATAAACCCGTCGGCATAAATGCAGGGGGTATAATAATTGCAACATATATCTGTTGATTCAAGTAGTAACATTTTTTTTATATTTCTGTTTTTGAGAACATTGCTGAAGCATTTGTACCTCAAATGACAGATCAAATGTCATTCACGCTTGAAGAATTTCTACTAGTAATGAAGATCTTGTCATCTAGAAATTAACCTCAACTAGCTGGAGGATCTTCAAGCCACCCTAGGACACACTCTACCATGTTTGTAATCGTCCTCTCCCGACTCCACCCGGGCTATCAGCGAAATTCAACACAAATGAAGTTGAAAGGTCAAGCACCACCACAAACCATATCTGAAATAGAACATCAGTTGATAACAGACCTAGACATTGTACAAATGGTTTCCTCTCAACTCAGTTGTGTATGAAATTTATTCTGCTCAAAATTTACAGCAAACTGATACAAGCATACAACTTGAACATATTTCATCACCAGGTAAAAAGAATGCATGTTTGTGAGGTTAACATAAATACACTTTAAATGTTGAAGTTTGAATAAAAATATCAATATGTTAGTCACGCAGGGTGCGCTTATGCATGTGTAGGGTGTTTCGGAAATGACCAGGGTGTGCACTTATTGGAGCTTTGTGCTAATTAGAACAAATATTATGGTATATCTAGCTACCAACCTAATTACTGCGTAGTTCTACATTTTTTTTTTCTATGCATACTGTTAGCTGGTCACATCAGTTTCCACACTTTGTTAACAAAATGATGATGGAGTAGACTCCTAGTTCTGTATGGGCCACCTCAACCCATTCTTCAACCTGAGAACCTGAAAAAGAAATTGCTATTATTTGTGACTAGTTAGCAACTACTTAGCAACACATTGGCAACAAAATTTAGAATTACAGATCTGCAATTTTCATGTTTCAGCCTCAGTGAATGGAAGTTTAAACTAGAAATAAGTGTTTGTAAAACACTATGCCCCCAACTGTATGCTTGCCACTAACCTGGCACAGTTTTTTTTTTCATTATTTTTGAAAATCATGTAAGCAAACAGAGTTGACCTGGGCACAAATAGCAAACTTGAGGACTAACAGTGATAAGAGATGCACACTTAAATCCGAAAGTGGTAAAATTGATAAATTTTTAAAATTCCGTAATTTTTTCAAAATTTGACAAAAAGTTCTCAAAAGTTAATCAGGTGATCTACTCCTTGGCCCCAATCAGCATACCAAATATGAAAGCACTAGCTCAAATACTTTTTGAGATATCTTGCACACAAGATATTCAAGATTTTTTTTTCAAAGGGAGATAATTCAGAAAGGAGGCATAACTCAGAAAAGAAAAAAAATACGGGTCATCTTTTTTTTTTCATGAGGAATCCATATATGAAATTTCAAGACACTAGCATCCACTGTTTAAAAGTTTCATATTTCATCCGAAAGGGGTAAAATTGATAGATTTTCTAAATTCCGTAATTTTGTCAAAATTTGACAAAAAGTTCTCAAAAGTTAATCAGGTGATCTACCATTTGGCTCCAATCAGCATACCAAATATGAAAGCACTAGCTCAAATACTTTTTGAGATATCTTGCACACAAGATTTTCAAGATTTTTTTTCAAAGGGAGATAATTCAGAAAGGGGACATAACTCAAAAGAAAAAAATACAGGTCATCTTTTTTTTCATGAGGAATCCATATATGAAATTTCAAGACACTAGCATCCACTGTTTAAAAGTTTCAAATTTCATCCGAAAGTGGTAAAATTGATAAATTTTCAAAATTCCGTAATTTTGTCAAAATTTGACAAAAAGTTCTCAATAGTTGATCAGGTGATCTACTCCTTGACCCCAATCAGCATACCAAATATGAAAGCACTAGCTCAAATACTTTTTGAGATATCTTGCACACAAGATTTTCAAGATTTTTTTTCAAAGGGAGATAATTCAGAAAGGGGGCATAACACAGAAATGAAAAAAAATACGGGTCATCTTTTTTTTCATGAGGAATCCATATATGAAATTTCAAGAAACTAGCATCCACCGTTTAAAAGTTAAGAAAAAAGTGGTGCGGACACACGGACAAGCCCAAAGCAATATGCCCTACCAACTTTTTCAAAGTTGGGGGCATAAATATACAACATTTTTCTTAGCAAATTTCCGCCTAACTTTGCAATTGTCATGACAGTAGTGAGAAATTTGTGAGTGTCACAGGTTGTATGACAGTAGAGAGACATTCACAAGGACACAAACTGCTGGGGATAAACATTTATGTACTTCATGCAAATGAGTCAAATGTCGAGGGTTCCCACTGAATTTTGAATTTGAGGGTAGAATGGCTTACTTTTCTTAGTTTTACACCCCTGTGTATAGGCCTGTATGCAAATTTTCGGGGTATATGTATGGCAAACTTTAGGGTTAAAAAAAACAACACCTGTATAGAGGGTAAATGGGAACAATGATGTCAAAATGGTGAACTCACTGGACGTCTGTCCAAGGATACCATGACAATCCAAATAAAGAAATTCTGATTCAAATGTATCAAATTTAACGCTAACAATCTGTCATAAATACATGTATTGTTGAAGAAATACAGGGTATGGGTTTAAAAAAATGTTTTTGTATTGAAAAGGCAAGAAAAATCTACATGTACAGCAGGAGCAGATTGGCGCAGGGGTAGAGTGGTTGACTGCAGTCCCAGAGGCCCTGGGTTCAATCCACAGCCCATACATGCGATACCTCCCTATTTCCGAGGGATCTCCCTATTTTTGATAAAATTTTCCTATTTTGAATTTCAGAATTTCCCTATATATCTTATACATCTCCCTAATTCAAATCAATAAATTTCTTCTTTGTTTAATCATTCTCTGTATTTGGAAAGAGAAATCTCCCTATTTGGCTTCTCAAGAGTATCACATGTATGCCTCAGCCTAGGCGCCTTTCCTTGTGATATCTTTTCTTTGAAGGTTTGCGAAATTTGTGAATATGCGGAAGGTATACAATAAACAGGTTCATTGACGCCTGTACCGTGAATATCCGGGCCTGAGTTGTTATCAATGCAGCCCTTAGTCTATCCCCATGGGAAAGGGTGGGGGTTAGCTAGGTAAAATGTGGGGCAATAACTGTTATAACTTGGAGTATCCCCACACTTCAGAGGAAATGACAGGGCTTTGAACCTTCCCCAAGAGAGATTTTCTATTGCAAAGGGCAGCAGGTCTGGCTCATCTCGGAAAATCATGATCTAAATTATCGAGCATATATGCGACATTTAATTCTGCATATCAAGGGGAATCACTCCAAACCAATAATTCTGACTAAATAATGAAATGAATTGAGACTAAATAATGAAACCAATTGGAAATGGCTGATCACGCATATGCGCAATCTTCGATACTTGAGGTGTGGACTCCAGCTGTAAGATCCCCCTCTTCAAAAAAGATTACAACCCAGTTCAATAAAAGATTACAAACAGATATTTTACTATCTGAAACTCTTTCAAAGATCAGAGATCAAAATGGTGTAAAAATTGGTTCGTAGAAAAATTCTGTCAGCAGATGGTTAAAATCCTTGTTCGTTTTGCAAAATTTTCGTCTGTACAAGTTTCTGTAGTTTCCCATTACATGGTCTGATCACATCCGAAAAAAGCCAAGCCGATTCGTTGAAAACCAGGCATCCGAATAGCTCAGTGGTTTTGTACAGGAATTTCTGAGCTACATACCTATTCCCTAGGTTGAGGGCTCGAATCACGGCTTGGACAAATATATTCTGTACAGAAATACAAAAGAAATTAATCAAATACCCGACGAAACGTATGTGGCCAGGCTGTCGCCGTCCCAACGCGGTGGTTTCACAGGCACATTCCAGGAAGCAGAGATGTGACCTAGCTTTCCTCCACCTCAGGCAGCCCTGCCGCGCATAATACTCAGTGATGAGGCAGGGTTCCCACACAAATTATCAAATATAATTCCATGACTGTTCCATGATAATTCCATGATGGGAGTTAAATTTCCAGGACTTATTTGTCTGTTTATTTGTTTATTTTTTGTCACATAACACCTTTTAAAAGGCAAGGATGGATAATTATATTGCAAAAGTAGTTTACTTCAAGGTATTATCTGTTTTTCTGATGAAGACAAATTAGTTTGAATGCCCTTTTGAAAAGCATAACTATATATTTATCAATATTCATTGAGCGAGCGAGGAAAAAATGAGTCCCAAAGACATCAAAACTGGCATTTCATAACAAAATTCCATGATTTATCCATGATATTTAATCATTTTTCAAATTCCATGATATTTCCATGCATGGAATCTTTTTAGCAATTTTCCATGTGTTCCAGTGCCCGTGGGAACCCTGATGAGGGTGTCGCAGTATCTATAGATAGATATATAGAAGGATAGCAATCGTATAAGCTTTCTATCGCACAGAACCACGATAAAAATGTCTCATTTCTATTGAAATAAGGAACCTTCTGTACTGCCGGTAAATACATGGCGCCGTTGCGCATCTGCACGATAATTTCGATCGCGATTTTCCGAGTTTATCCAGACCTGGGCAGGGCAAAAGGGAAAGTTTTGACCTCCAGTTTGTTTCCTTGGCGGTGGGGCTTAATATCACAGATACTTGGGGTTACTGTTTAGATTTTTCAAAAAGCTTATCTCTACTTCTATTTTTTTTTTAAAAAAAAAACACATACTTGTATTTTTTTTTCTTCATTTTTGTTTCTTCATTTTTTCTGCATTAGTCCTGACATTATACAATTAGAAAAACATGTCTAGAATACATAGAAAGCATTAGAAAAACTGATAGGCAATCACTAATGTAAAGAAAAAACACAAGATAAACAATTTCGCTTTTCCAAATACTCACCCGTCACTTTGAAAAGACAAACTGGTTCACTAATCCGTAACTTGAATGGTGGAAGCGACATAGCCGAGTGGTTAGGGCACTGGCTTCTTGTGCTAGAGGTCCCAGGTTCAATCCCCGCCAGCGGCAAGAAAATTTGTTGGTCTGAACACGCTTCCTTTAGTGTCACTTGCAGGAATGACATGATACAGTGTGCCATCCTTCGGATCGGGACATTAACTGGAGGCCCCCTGTGCAGGGACAGTCATCCCCTGTACAGGTTAAAGATCCCTACACAAGTTCTATCCTCTGACATGCATGTAGGCTCATCCTGCAAACACACTGGAGTGTACAATGTACACCTCCCAAGAATAATCAGAAATTGATTGATGGGAGTAACAAGAAAAAAAAAAAATACAATAATCTTACATACATATCAGCATGTCCAGGAGTCATTACGCTTCAAACTGACTCAGAAAGCATTTAAATATTCCATTGCATAGCCAGAAAATTGGCTGTTAAACAATGATTCTCATCGCTACTGCACTGACTTGTGTTTTTTCTCTACATTCAGGATGGCATATCAGTATTTTAATTGCTTTCTATAGATTCAAGACATTTATTTCTAATTTTATCTATCTATCTATCTTCTGATACTGAGTCGATCAATTTCTGATCATCACCTCAGGTGTGGGGTGGGTGGCTAAATTTAGAATTTAGTCAGGGGAAAATAAAACATTTGGGGTGGACCATTAAAACTATTTACAAGATATAGATGAGAGGCATACTAAAACGCATGCCTCTGGGCTAATGATTTAAATAGAAGCCTTAAATTCCTCAGTGGTCTTAGATAGGACCACTGAAGAAGGGAGACTATTCCAAACCGGAATAGTTCTGGGGAAAAAGGAATTTTTCAGGGCATCACTATAGGCAAATGGTCTTATGTATTGTGATTCTAAACAGTAACCCAAAGTATCTGTGGCTTATATCTATCTATCTATCTTCTGATACTGAGTCGATCAATTTCTGATCATCACCTCAGGTGTGGGGTGGGTGGCTAAATTTAGAATTTAGTCAAGGGAAAATTAAACATTTGGGGTGGACCATTATATATCAGCTGTTTCAGACGTGTTATTTAGAATTTGGCAGTTTCTGAAAGAAAGACAATAACTGCTGTACTTCTGTGTTCATTTTCAGTGCTGGCTTGACAAGAATTATCTAAAAGCGCAATTTTACCGGACTGTACAAACTTGAGGTTTACCGAAGGAAAAATAAGACGCTAAACTCAGCTATGTGTAAATCCTTGACCTTGTGGTTGCCTGCACATTGCCTCCGACCGATTTCCAGTAACAAACATTAACCATTTACCAAGGATGGTCGCAGAAACACCCACAACAACTGGTCTTCTCAGATTCTCATTCAGGCGGAACGTCTCAATGGTAAACAATGCCGATGATTCGTGGTCTGTGATTGGCTATGGTGCATCACGTGCTCCTCCAGTGAAAATCTTTTAGTCACGTGATTAACTATGTGAACAGACGCTTTTATTTTAAATACTCCGTATGGGATTGTAAGAATTCGTTGCGCCCCAATGATTCAAAGTGCCCGGATGAAAGTGGGACAAAACTTCTCGAGCCTAAACTCAACCTATAGTCGTTCGTCCCGAACGAACGGACCCGCTTCGCGGGTCCGTTCTAGAACGACCGTATTATTCAAAAGGTTGAATTTGCTGAATAATTCATGAAAATTAATAACATACATAAGAAATTGGTGAAACATCTTGGAAAAATAGAGGTAGATAATACAAAATCACATGTACCAGAGCTGGTAACAAACTCAAGATGCTGAAAAAACTATCAAATGAATGCTATGGCAATGTACTATGTCCCTTAAGTCTGATATAGTAATGATTTCATGAATTATAATGAAAACTCTAGAAACAGGCATGAAAAAAAGGAAACATAAAACTGGTTAACTTACTAAATGGCTTGTATTTCGGCAATCAAAATCCCAAACATGCATGAAAATGGCATCAAATGGTTGCTAGGGAAAAACTAAGCCGTCCTGTACTACAAAATATGAGTCGTTTGATTTTTTTGCTTTATGAATATTTACTAAACCTTTCAAATTTAGAGGAAAATTGAGGAAAAATAAGTTATGGTGGTATACATAGAAAATCACATGTATCTTGGCTACTAATAGACCTGGAGAGGTATAAATGGTATTAGGACAGTGTTCCATATTCATGTAATCTGCTAAATAGATAATCAGCTATTTTTGGTGTATGGATATGAACAAGAGAAAAATCAATGAAAAATGAAGAGGTACACCAACAAAATCGCTTATATCTCAGGTGCCAATACCCTTAGAGAACTTAAAATGGTACCAGTAGAATGCTAGGACAATGCATTATTGCCACATGGTCTGATAGCTTAAGCAGATGCTACTGTATTTTCTAAATATTACACATTTTTTTTTTAAATTGTGGAAATGACAGAAAATTGAAGATTGTGCTCCAACATAATTTATTAAATCTTGAATGCCAGCAAGCATGCTTTATATATATCTAAACACATGTCAATAAAACAGTGTCCTACCAATAAATTGATACCATTTTAAATTCTCTACGGCTCATGGCATTCAAGATATACACGATTTTGTTTGTGTACCCCTTCATTGCCTATGTTATAAGGATCTCATTAACATCCATACGACAATAGTAGCTTATGATTTATATATGAGATTATATGGACATAGAACATAGTTTTAGCAATTATTTGATACCAATAATAGCACTCTAGGTCTATCAGTAACCAAGATACATGCATTTTCTATGTATACCTCCTTAGTTTTTCCGTATTTTTTCTCTAAATTCTGAAGGTTTTTCTGATATTCTTAAAATTAAAAATCAAATGAATTATAGATTGTAGGACAGGATGGTATAATATTGCTTTAGCATCAATTTGATGTCATTTTCAGCACTTTAGGGCTTTTGATTGTCGAGATACAAGTCATTTTGTAGGTTTGCCCTTTTTTTTTTTTTTTTTTTTTTCACTTTTTCTCTCCAATTTTGTAAGTTTTCATTAAAAGTCATGAAATTGAAAATCAGATTATTCTTATATCCTAATTTAGGATCATAGAACATTGCCATAGCAGTCATTTGATACCTGTTTCAGTATCCTGGTTTTATTAACAGCTCTGGAGCAAGTGATGTTGTACAAACACCCCATATTTTCCATGATTTGTCTCCGATATCTTATGGGGTATTTTTTGTTAATTTTCATGAATAAGCAAATTCAATTATTTGAATATTAGGTATCAAGGATTTATTGCTAGGTTCATCACTATCAGACCAATTATAGTATGGTCCCAGGGGTGCAGGATAGATCTTATAATGCAGCCAAAACCTTGAAATGGCTATACTTTTCCCTTGTTTTTCCTCGATTTTTGGCATTTTGATTAAAATTCATGAATATGCAAATAAGCTAATTTTCATTTAGGCCCTTGACATCAAAAAATTTGTCATATGTTAGTACTGGCTCAATAACAAAGTGTCACAGTGACAGTTTGGGCCTGAAATTAGTTTATTAATGGAATTTTATTGTTTGTTCTGTCATTTAATATTTTCATTAAAATTCATGAATATGCAAATTAGATGAATTGCATTGCTTATCATAGGATGAAAGGGCTATGTCTAAGCTTTAAAATGAGACCAGATTCAGTCATGTAGGATAAGTAACAGCGGAGATATGACCAATTTTGTATGTACACCCTCATTTTCGAGAATCGCATTATAGAATGTCATGTGTAGCATTATACGCGTGGTATACATCCCATCATTTCGACTTAAAATTGACCAAACATTGGTTTTCAAGCTTCCAGTGGGTTCTTCTATAAGAGGGTATGAATGAAATCTCTGCTACTTTCCGACCACCTATCACCATTTTGGATGGCTGGGGCTCTAACTATAAAAAGCATGGTAATACGTAATGCCTTTTTTTTTTTTTTTTTTTTTTTTTTTTTTTAGTTTTGCGTCCCTTTCAAGATTATTTCAGCTCATATGAGACGGGCCAATCAGTAGGTGGGCAAAAACGAGTGAAACCCGGGAAAAACCACCTGTCACATCCGCAGGCCGAACTTGTCTTCTCTCACATGTGGCCTGTGCGAGGCTCGAACCTACACCAGACACAGCGGTGAGATGATCAAATGGTTAAGCGCGGTAAACATACATGTTTTCGCACGGACAGGTAAATAACGGTCGAAATAAATTAAATCACTATATACCGATAGCGTAAGCAAAATATTCAAATCGTCTTAGAAAATTTGTCACACCAGTAAACCCTGAAACGTATCTATGAGTCGATTTTATTTGTTAAGCCTAGGTTACATTTGCCCTACGATTAACTTGCGATGATCGTACGATGCCATTTTTTGCATTTTCGTGCGGTCTCCGCAGGGTGACCCTACGATGCCCCTACGATTCTACGGCTTCCTACGACTTCCTACGGCTTCCTACGACTTCCTACGGGTTCTTACGATCTCCGTAGCCTCTACGATTTTGTAGTAGTCTGCACTTTTACAAATTTTAAAAATCGTAAGACCGTAGCCCGTAGACACGTCGTAGGTAGCATCATCGTACGGGCGCCTTACGGAAACCCTGCGATGATCGTGCGGTCACCCGCACGGTTTTATGATAATTTGGGGACTAAAATAATAGGATAATCGTAGACCTTTAGGGTGATCGTGCGGCATCCGTACGGTTATATCACAAGTTCATTAAAATCGTACGGACACCTAACATCGTACGGCTATCGTAGGGAGACCGCAAGAAATCGTAAAGACTCCTAACGGCCATCACACGGGCTCCGTACGATTTCAACTTAAAGTTTGCGAAGACCCTTTGATTTCCCTACGATCTCCAAACAGTTCCGACTCAGGACATCGAAGAAAGCTAGAACAAGAAATCGAACGATGCCCGTATGAATTGTAAACACCTACGTCGTAGCCCATGATCACATTCGATTTTTAAAAAATCGTAGGGAAATCGTGGACCGAAAAATCGTACAATGATCGGGGCAAATGTAACCTACTAGGCATGACCCCTTGCGGCCTCCCTACGATCACTGTACGATTTTTGTTCCCAAATTATCATACAAAAATCGTGCGGTGACCGCTCGATTATCGCAGAGTATCCGTACGGTGCCCGTATGATGCCCTACGACGTGTCTACGGTCTACGGTCTTACGATTTTAAAATTTGTAATAGTGCAGACTATTACAAGATCGTAGAGGCTACGGAGATCGTAGGAAGTCGTAGAATCGTAGGGACATCGTAAGGTCACCCTGCGGAGGCCGCACGAAAATGCAAAAAATGGCATCGTACGATCATCGCAAGCTAATCGTAGGCCAAATGTAACCAAGGCATCAGTCAGAAGTCCAAGGGACTCCGTACGATACCCACTAACAGTCTGCGGAGACCCTACGACTACCGTGCGGCCTCCTTGCGTTTTGTATCAAAACGTATAGGGACTCCGTACGGACAACGCACGGGATCCGTACGATATCTACGTACTATCTGCGGAGACATACGACTGCCGTACGATCGCCTTGCGTTTTTGTATGAGAACGTCGACAAATGGCAGATCAAAAAATCGCACGATGCCCGTATGAATTGTTAACACATACGTCGTAGCCCACGATCTCCTACGATGTCTAAAAATCATAGAGAAAATCGCTGACCGAAAAATCGTACGATGATCGGGGCAAATGTAACCTAGGCTTACTAACGGCCGGTTTTCATTATTTATTTATTTATTTATTTATTTATTTATTTATTCACTCAAAAGGACAATTTCAAGGCCAAACTCATTATGAAAATTTTCTGTAATAAATTGGAATTTAAAATTTGAGCCGCCCCATGAGAAAACCAACAATCTGCATAGGCGAAAACAAAGGCGCAGATCAGCTACGCAGTAACTGCGAAGCTGATCAGCGCCTTTGTTTTCGCTACACGGATGGTAAAATTCCTCTTCTTCTTAAATCCAAAATGTCAAGCTTCTAGCTCTTTTCTGTGCTTGTACAGGTCGGTTTGTGTCGGACCTGTTCGGAAACCATATTGTTGGTTTTCCCACGAGGCGGCTAATTTATTATAGTAACACTACTTTGACTTCACCATCACGGTAGGCAGCCATAATTATGACTATGCTCGCTTGATTTGAGCATAATCTAGACTGAAAGATGGAACTTTTGGCATCAGTGTACTCATTCTTATTTTTGCTCAAAACATTGATTGTGGGTACGTGAGAAGCTTCTCGCCACAGTTTATGTTTTGGTGCAAAAATGAAAAAGAGGGTATATACCCCTGCATAATCCAGTTTTGCTATATAAAAGTGCGATAGGGGGTATTATACGGACATGTTATCCTGATGTCAAATAAAGAACCGCATACACAAGACTAGCCGGAAATCCTTAGCGACTAGAAAACGGTGGTTATATTATTTGGCAAATAGGTTATTGTATAGGCGGCAACTTTATTATTCTTATAGATCTAGGCGTGGTCGGCTAGTCCATCTGTTCAAGTGGGGAGATTATAGAAAAGGCGAACTCAGTCAGCGTAGACCATTGTCACGCATTTTCCGCTAGAAACCAGCTACCTGTTGTCCAATTCCCATTTCATTATTATTTTCTAACGGAAAATCTGTGAGTTGAATCTTTTAATTGTATACCTCTAACATATGGCAAAAGTAGTATACTGTAGGTATAATAAAGTATTCATAAGGTGTCTCCCATACAGTAACCTATTTGCCGAATAATACATGCGTGTTTTGTTCAATTGAACAAGCCATAACTACGATTTCACACGGCTAGATTAGATAATAAACATGTTACAAAGCTCTCTGTCCCTCTGACTTGTTTTAAATTCAGTTTTACGTCCCTTTCAAGATTATTTCAGCTCAAATGAGACTGGCCAATCAGATCAGTAGGTGAGCAAAAACGGGAGAACACCGAGAAAAACCACCTGACACACCCGCAAGTAGAACTTGGCTTGTCTCACATGTGGACAGTGCGGGGCTCGAACCCACATCAGACACAGCGGGATTAAGAAACAGCGCTCTTAACCGCTCGGTCACGGGGGCCACTCTGAAAAGTTTAATGAAGTGTCAAAGATTTAGTTAAATACGTGACATAGGCAAAGTTGCATAATAATGTCAAAAGGACCGTGAACGACATACTTTTTCAGCTATAAAAATTGAAATTTCATCAGAAAAAAATGCTATTTATTAATTTGTTGGCTCAAAACATTGGATATGAGTACACAACCGCCTCAGCGAGGCGTTCTAACGAATACCCATAATCTATGTTTTGGATAAAAAAGTAAATAGATAAGATAATTTGTATACCCATTCATACCCTAGTTTTACGAAAAAAAAATGAAACTCAAGGATGTATACTTTTCATGGACATATTCTCCTGAAGGTGAACGACATATAAAAAGTGACTTGCTTGAATGCAAAGGTCAAAAATCAAGCAGTTTGTCCCAAATACATGACAAATGTTCAGCTCTATTAATTTTGAGACATTTTGAAACCATATCGGTATTTTGCTGACGTGGCCCAAACCATCACTGTGGCACACATTTTGTTTTTACCAGTGACAGATCATGTGAGCCGCGACACGAGAAAACTGGCATTCGGTGTTTGCGATCGGGTATGACATAACCCGCCTGTACAGTCACAGAAAATGGCTAGAAGCTTGGTCATTTGGATTTAAGAAAATGAGTGATCGTAATATCCGAAAATCCGTTTTCTCCCTGACGCGGCTCATGTGACTCTCATCATGAACCTACATTTATTTTGTATATCATTTGAGATTGCTTGTATGTACATGTATTATGTTTTTGAGGACCTCTTGAATCAGTGTCCGTTGCTCTAACACTACGCCACCGTCGCTACCCCCCCCCCCCCCCCGGGAATATTGGTGCTCAGCCAATTGGGGTACTTTAAATAAAGTACTAATTTACTACTACTACCTCGGGGGAGGGGGGGTAACTCGGAGGTAATTTTGGTACGGACGTGCCGCCCGATACTTTAAAACATACCCCATTCATATACATGTGTATCTGGTAATCGAAAAAAAGGACCTATTCATAATTCATGTCTTCGAAAAAAGTGACCCATTCATATATTTGATTGTACAAAATTTTGACCTATACACAATTATATACAAATATATTTCGACTTTCTGAGCTGTGTATGTCAGCAAAAAAAATGAAAAATTTGGCCATTCATAGACTAAATATGGAAAAATGGGGCTTTTCATATATTTTGACTTGAAAAAGGTAACCTATTCATATATCTGGCGAGGCTGAACAAGGGGGCTATTCGGGCGGCACATCCCTACTACGCCATATATATGTAGTTACCCCCCCCCCCCACCCCAAGACTACTACTACTACTGTTGAGCTTTTGCTCTTTTTTTCAGATTTTAAAGCTAAATATGCTGTCACAAGGCGGTCGGTGCCGGCGAGTGCCGACATGGTATCTGCCTGAGCCTGAGTCCCACATATGCGTATAAAACAATGTCGCACCAGGCGTTTGAAACGTGCATGTATCTATGTTTAAAATTAATTTGCTTCTTCAACTGAAATTAACAGTCACACATTAGCGTGTGACTCAGGCGTGTGCCGGATGTATAAAAAAATCTCGACAGGCAGAAATTTTGGAGTGCGTCTGTGTCACGGTTTCGTCGTTGTTCAAAAGGTTGTCAGAACCTGTGTTTTAACAAAATGAAGATACAAGATGCAAGTGATAAGTGTCTGAGTACCTACAGGGGTATTCAAGAGATTCTTAACACCAGCGGTCATCATTGTAGACAGTGATATAATGATATGCTTTTTTGAGGTGAATACCAAATATATTTCATCGAGTGAATTGAAAACGAGTGCGTGCACGAGTAAAAAAATTTGATGTTTTCAACTCACGAGATGAAATTTGGTATTCACCAAAAAAGCAAATTTTCTTTTTATTTTATAGGCCTACTTTAAACTGAAAAAACTAGTTCCTCTTCTACAGTGAAGATTTAGGCTGATATCAGTCACTAGTGACTTTTGATATCAGTGAGATTTGATATCAGTGAGGAAATTTCATATCAATGAAAATACAAATTTTATCAAGTTTTGATATACCTAAAATAAAAATGAAATTGTGAGCCTGTGTGTGAGAAAACCAACAATTTGGGTTCCGACCAGGTCCAACTCAAACCAGCCTGTACAATCACTGAGCTTATGATTAGTACCCTAGAACCCGAGATCCTGTATCTCGCATATTTAGCTTTGGAGGTGACATCTCCTGCTATAGTTGGTTTGAATGCATTTTTGGCTAGTCCTAACCTTCCCTAAGAAGGATTAGGTGGGCTGCTCTGGAATTTTTTTTGGCACGATAGTCTAATCAGGCGATGTTGTATGGTACTGCTATGAAATAAGCTTTAAATCTAATAAACAGACAACTACATACCTTTTCATTATCCAGTCATTTTCCCTGTCTGTATGACTTGCTTTTGTATTTTAAACAATTTTAGAAACTATTGATTTGATTATGAAACACCTGTATTGCTAAAACATATTTCTGTATTAATATTTTTACCACTTAACATGTAAAATTACCCCACCCACCTTAATAATATGCATGTATGCGATTTTAATGTTAATCTTCATATGGTTAGTTTGTTTTTAACAATCTATCCTCTTTAACATGCTTAAACAATAGCCTGAAAAGCAATAAAAACTGTTTAATAAACTGTATGGACCTATACTTAAGGCTATACCTAAATGTGGTAATGCATCAATGGTATCAAACAGCGTAAAATCAACTACACGCGCATTTGTACTAGTGAATATTTTCACGAAGTCTTGGTTTGAAAATATTTCTAAATTAGACATTCTTCCTTTTCAATGACTGATTCAAATTAATGGCAAAAGAAATGTGAACTAAGAACTGATAACTTGCCTCTATGCACAGGAGCGGTGGCTGCTACGCGACTGACAGCCCGACAAGACCATCCATAACTAATTACCGAGGGTGTAATGCATTAAAACAATCCAGACTATAATTTAAAGTGAAGTTTGTGGCATCTTCTTAGAGCTGCATGATGCATATTAAATCAATTTAGGTATATTTGGTAATGGTCAAGCTCAGTACAAAGACAAGATACCAATTGTATGGACGCTTAAGCATTATTTTGGAATATGTCTGGTACTTACCTTACTATACACTGAAATCAAATATTGTCTCTTATCCTAGAACACGAAAACCTATATCTCTCATATTTTGAGTTTGAGGTGACATCTGCTATAGTTGGTTTGAATGTTTTTAAGTAGTCCTCACCTTCCCGATGAAGGATCAAGTGGGCTACTCTTGAATTTTATTTGGCATACTGCTCAAATTCATTGATGTATGGAGGTAGTGCTATGACAAAAAGCTATATATCCTATGAAAAGTCTGCTAAAATGTAGTATATAAATTGGTTCTTGTTTCTTATTTATTAGTTACTTTCCAATGCATTGTATATTGTTTGCAAGCAAAAGAATAAAGTGCAGTCTCATTTTACACTAAAAACCTCGTGATCTTTTGAAAGTATGGCATTATTTCACACAGAATTACCCCACCAACTTTAAAACTCTGCATATTATTGATACTCTGTCTAAACATTTCCGAAGTATTACTCCCATTTAAGTGAATCTATAAATAATATCATGCTATTATACATGTATATCGCAGGCAATTGTGCAGTGCCTTAGCAATACATGTAATTGGATGCCATTTGAAGCCTTACAAGTCAATTAGCAGCCAATTTGGCGGCCGTGTGGCGGCACTAAAAAGTCTCCCCGTACATCCATTTAATGCTCTTATTTTTCCAATCCTCAGGGATTGCTTGCAATCAGTTTGTATTTAAGTACCTGATTGTTAGTTTGGTTTTTTCCACCTCGGTTTTTGGAGTGGGAATCTTTTTCTGATAGCGCCTTTTCCTGATCTTTGCCTACTTGTACCTCTTTACATGTAATTTTGTGAGTCAATGTCTTATTTGTCTGCATTTTGCTCTTATTTCTTAAAAATATTGAAAGATAAAGTTGCACGATTTATATATCTGAATATGGACCAATAGAGCATTGTCTTAGCAATCTTATGATGCCATCTACATCTCTATAGGGCCATAAAAAGCCAAGACGCAGTAACTTTTGTAAGTATACCCCTTCAATTTTTCCTCATTTTTTCTCTAATTATTTAAGTTTTCATAAATGTTTTTGAAAATTGAAATCACATAATTAATTTATTTGAACATATACAAAAAGACAGTTGTCTTGGATATCATTTTGCACCATTTTCAGCTCTTTATGGCCATTTGAGGCCATGATATAAAGACTTTTGTATGTACACTCCATTATTGTTTCCGCATTTTTACGCATGCATAAAATTATAAAAAGATTTAATCGTATGGTTAATATATCTGAATACCTGCTAATGAGCCTTGGTCAAAGCAATCATTCAACATCATTTTCAGCTATTTGGGGCCACCAGAGGCCGAGATACAAGAACTTATGTTAGTATACCCCTTCATTCTTTTCTCAATTTTTGCTTAAGTATTTATGTTTTCAATAATTGTTTGAAACTTGAATAATTTATATTATTACACTCAAATAGATAATTGTCTAAACAATCATTTGATGCCATTTTCAGCTCTTTATAATCATTGGTTGACTAGAAACAAGAACTTATGTAAGTATACCCCTTTATTTTTACCGCATTTTTCCTCCATCTTCTATGCCTTCACAAAAATTATTAGCACTCAGAGTCTCTTTGATTTATATATATGAATACAAAGTTATAGAACAAAGTTAAAGCAATCTTTTGACACCACTTTCAGCTATTCCGGCCCATCAGAGACCAATATATAATATTTTTTGTAGGTATACCCCATTTTATTTCCCTCACTTTTTCTTTAATTATCTATGTTTTCAATAATATTTTTAATCTTGAAATCATTTTATTAATTCATCCGATTTCATACCAAAAGATAATTGTCATAGCAATTATTTAACACCATTTTCAGTTTTTTATGGTCATCTGATGCCATGATACAAGGAATTTTGTATGTATACTCTGCCATCGTTTCCACATTTTTCTTCTTTATTTTTTACGTATTCAGAAAAATCATTAATACATTTAACTATATGGTTTATATATCTGAATACCAACCAACGTCCCTTGGTCAAAGCAATCATTAAACACAATTTTCAGCCATTTTGTGCCACCAGAGGCCGAGATGCAAGAACTTAAGTAAGTATACCCCTTTATTTTTTCCTCAATTTTTCTTTAACTATTTATGATTTCAATAATATTTTTGAAACTTGAAATCATATGATTTCATATCATATGATTAACTTATCTGATAACAAACCAATAAATAGTTGTCTACACAATCGTTTGATGCCATTTTCTGCTCTTTATAATCATTGTTTGACTAGAAACAGGAACTTTTGTAAGAATACCCCTTTATTTTACTGACATTTTTCATCCATCCTCTATGCCTTCATAAAAATTATCACCACTTAAAGTCATGTGATTTATATAACATTGTATGAATACAAGCTTAAGGAACAACGTCAAAGCAATCATTTGTTACCATTTTCAGCTATTCAGGCTCGTAAGAGACCAAGATACAGGCTTTTTGTGCGTATATCCCGTTACTTTTTTCCACATTTTCCCCATATCTTCTATGCCTTCATAAAAATATTACAACTTTGAGTCAATTCAATTCAATTCAAACTTTATTTCACTCAATCCATCATATAAATGGCAATATGAGGTAATGTAAAACACTTTGACAATGGAGGCTCTAAAGAGTCACATGATTTATGTATATAATGAATACAAGCTTATATATCAAAATCAAAGCAATCATTTTACACCATTTTCAGCTATTCATAAGTATAACCCTTTTATTTTTCCTCATTTTTTTCTTTAATTATCTATGATTTCAATATTATATTTAAACTTTTAAATCATAATGATTTTAAAATTAATCCGATTTCATACCAAAAGATAATTATCTCAGCAATTATTTTACACTATTTTCAGCTCTAAATGAACATTGAATGCCTAGAAACAAGAACTTTTCTGTGTATACACCTTTTATTTGTTCGCATTGTTCCTCTATTTTCAATGCATTCATCAAAATATTAATATTTTAAGCCATAAGATTAATTTAACAGAAAACCAGCCTATAGAACCAAGTCTAAGTAATCATAAAACACCATTTCAGCTATTTAGAGCTGTCAGAGACAGAGATACCAAACATTTTGTAGGAATACCTCTTTATTTTTTCCATTATTTTGCGTGAGTGTTTGTTTGTTTGTTCGTTTGTTTGTTTCTTAACTTTTTCTTGACACTTTAAGCCTCATGATTATATATCTGACAGTGACCGACTTTACATTGTTTCAACATTTTTTTCGATACCATTTCCAGCCTTTACCGTGAGAAGCTGAAGTGCAATAACTTTGAACAACCGAAAACGGTCAGCTGTATATACAAATTCCCAGATAGGCACAAAGACAGAGTGTAATCTCGATCAATGATAATGTTTCAAATAAAAGTATCTAAAACGCAAAGCTATAGATTTCGAACATGCACATTGCTTGAAAGTGGGTGGGGTAACTTGGCATGACAAAACCCTACATTATAAAGGATTTATAACACTTTATGATCTTTAAATACATTTTGAATTGTGTGAAGTTATTCATATTCAAAGTATTTGCATAAATGTGCATTGTTTTATTTATCAAAAAAGCACAATGACCCCATAAATGATGTAAAAATCTGCTTTGTATGGAATGCGTATATTCCAATGGTACCTCAGAACATGGTGTGAGTAAACCTATCTGCCAAAAACATTTCCAGAGCAGCCCACCTAAACCATTTATGGGAAGGTTAAAACTATTCAAAAATGCATTCAAACCAACTATAGCAGAAGATGTCACCTCCTTCAAAAATTACCCTTGCTGGATTCTAGGGTATAGGGGCTGGAAAGTTTGGATTTAAGAAGAATAAGGATTGTTATTGCGAAGCTGATCTGCGCCTATGCTGATTGTTGATTTTTCCATGCGGCGGCTCATTGTGTCATTTCTTATCACCTTCATGAAAAATTGTTGAACAGTACCCTTGCGTTTCTTATTTTGTCAGGTATATTAACTAATTTAAGCCTGGCGTCCCTTTTATGGGACATAGGCAAACAGCATAGCCCCAGGTGTGACGCCGCAGAACGCGGCGTCCCATCTGGGGCTATTCTGTTTGCTCAGAGAATTTTCATCGAAAAATTGAATAAAATTTTAAAATCACTCCGAACACCCCTAAAAATGAAAGTGGACTCACCCAATTGATAATGATGGGAAAATCCATTGTTTTCTTCTCCGATTCATTACGAAAACTCGCCCATGCAATTAACAGAGATTTTCTTAGGTTAAAAATTTGAAAATTTTCAGGCGGAAAAATTTGATATTTTTTCTTATTTTTGCTCAAAACATAGATTGTGGGAACTCGTTAGAACCGCCTCGCCGAGGCGGTTCTAACGAGTACCCACAATCTATGTTTTGGAGCAAAAATAAGAAAAATAGGTTTACCCCTGCGTACCCCAGTTTTACTACATAACAGTGGGGTATAAGGGGGTATACATTACACGTACATGTTTTCTTAATGAAAGTACAATGTACATACAAGTACACTCACCTTTGATAAGGCTATATTAGGGAACTCCTCAAAACTGAGGGACTCTTCCTCTCCGGGTTTGTTGTTTAGTTGACCCTTGAGGATCCGGGCCGCCGTCACGGTGCTCACTCCCATACCGTCGCCCAGGAACAGGATCACATTCTTAGCGACGTTGATGTTAGGTTTCTGGGTTCGAGCCCGCTTAAGATTCTCTTTCGCAAGCTGGTTCCAATGCTCTCTTGCTAAGATAAAAGCAAAAACAGGACTAATGGTTCTGGTAGGGCTAGGTTACAATTGACACTTATACAGGTAGTTTCGGGTTAAATTTTTGAGCTTTTTGTGGCGGGACTCAAATAATTTGACGAATGTATGCATCTTTGAACGGCCATTAAAGAATATATTGGGGAGTAATCTTGAATCGAAAATATGGGATCCAAATGCTCGTCCATAGCCTGCTGTAATTCAATACAATCATCATGAAAACATGCCCGTGTAATATTTACCCCCCTTGAACTCCACTTTTATATAGCAAAACTGGGGTATGCAGGGGTATACCTACTTTTCTTAATTTTGATCCAAAACATTGATTGTGGGTACACGTTAAGAGGCGGTTCAAACATGTACCCACAATAAATGTTTTGAGCAAAAAAATTAAAAATATCATTTTTTTTTCCAAAGAAATTTTCAATTTGTAGAGCTGAAAAAATATCTATATATTACATGGGCAAGTTTTCGCAATGTTAATGCACCAGTCATGTACGCCACACCACACATACAATACCTAGCGGGGATTATGACATAAGTTGTTAATGTCCTGCTTTAAGCCCGACCCACTGGAGACAATCTGGAGACAAAAAATCTGCTTTATTTACATTTGTATGTCCTTCCCGCTTTGCAATCAGAAAGTTGATGTTAATGTTAAAACCTCGTCATTAACCCTGAAAATGCGGGGACAAGTCAAACCGAAATTCGGCTACGCACCCCCCCCCCACCCCCTCCCTTCATCCCGTTGTTTGATCCAAAACATAGATTGTGGGTACTTATTAGAACCCACGATCTATGTTTAGAGCAAAAATTATAAAACATCAAATTTCTCATGAAATTTTCAATTTTTTTCTGCTTTAAAAAAATCTCTGTTTATCATATGGGCGAGTCTTCGTAATGGGTGCATAATTCTTGGACAATAATTTCCGTTGTAAACATAATGATTTGAAATGAAAAATACTTACATTCGCCGTTGCCCGAATACGTAAGCCCGGCACATGTTGACCCATATGCAATGAACAACACAGGTAATATGGACAGCCGCATTGCTCCAACCGATTTCAATAACTAAATGGATACATGTTGTAGACAAGTAAAAGTGGTTATTTTTTTATTTATTTATTTATTTATTTTTATTTTATTTTATTTTATTTTATTTTTTTATTATTTTTTTTTTATAATAATAATAAATAATAATAAATAATAATAATAATAATAAAGAAGTAGTAGTAGTAGTAGTAGTAGTAGTAGAAGTATCATTTGTTACTAATTTATTTGTAAGTGCTGATAACTTTAATATAAACTTCATAAAATTAAAACTGCAGTTTTTAGTTTTCAAAACACCACTAATATTTCTTATAAAATATGTCCAAAACATTTGCTATGTAAAGCCTCTACGTATACTCCACATCATTGTCAGGATAACATGTCCGTTTAATATATACCCCCATAACCCCTACTTCTGTGTAGTAAAACTCGGGTATATAGGGGGTTTACCTATTTTTTCTTATTTTTAATCCAAACATAGATTGTGGGTACATGTTAGAACCGCCTCGCCGAGGCGGTTCTAACGTGTACCCACAATCAATGTTTTGAGCAAAAAAAAAAAAAAAAAAAAAAAAAAAAAAAATATCAAATTTTTTCCAATGAAATTTTTCAATTTTTACAGCTGAAAAAAAAATCTCTGTATATTGCAAGGGCGATATGAGGGGTTGATCAATATTAGCATCAACATATTAAAACATTTCAATGTTAAAAAAAAAAAAAAAAAAAAAAAAAAAAGACCACTAAAATCCACCTACGTTGCTCCCTTTTTAAACCGTATATTGACTTGGGACAACTGAACTGTTGCTTCTGCTTACGAACACTTAAATAGGGCAGTTTTTTTTTCTACATGAGTGGTTCTATACATATCATAAGTGATGTAATACTATTACCATCTCACCCTAAAGATCCACTGTACACCGTAGAATCATGTTTTCGTGGTATCAGTTTTGTTTCTATGTCACAGTTTTCACTGAGTTGATCACTTTGGTAGTTCCTATCACTGAAATTCAAACGTAGTCAGTTATAGTTAGAAATTTCGAAATCGACGAAGCGGACCAGCATGCGCTTTTTATATTGAAAGTTCCGAAGTATTTCTTTCTCTTGCGCATATTTTGTTTTCTCAAAAATGTTTGATTTTAAAACTAGGGGAGAAAATGCAGCGACTTTAAACGTTTTACAACCCTCATCCAAAACGAATGCCTCCCGTATGCTCCCACGAACAGCTGCGGTTTGTCGACCATAAGATGACATAAGAATATGTACCAAAGTGATCAACTGGAACCTATGGCACACAAACAAAACTGATAACACGAAAACATGCAAAATACTTACCACTATCACGAATTAACCGGTACATGTACAGTGTCTTTCACTGGTTCTACGGTGTACAGTGAATCTATAGTGTGTATCTAGGAGTATAGTTTTTCGGTGGTATGTATATCAATATTTAACATGAGCTATTATTTTTAATACAGGTCTGTGAAACATACGTCAACGCGTTGCAAAATGGCAAATTATAATGGTGCATTGTTATTATGTTAATTGTTAATGCCTCACATTGTTTTGTAATATGTGATTTGAGAGAAAGAATGTGTTTATTCGGAACAAATTCGTGGAAACGTGTTGCTATTATAGCATGTCCATTTTTTTTTCAAATTCAGTTTTATCTTCAAGATTATTTCAGCTCATATGAGACGGACCAATCAGTAGGTGGGCGAAAGCGGAAGAACCCCGAGAAAAACCACCTGACACACCCGCAAGCAGAACTTGGCTTGTCTCACATGTGGCCAGCGCGGTGCTCGAACCCACACCAGACACAGCGGTCAGATGATCGAGTGATTAAGAAACAGCGTTCTTTACCGCTCGGCCAGGAGGGCCATTAGTGATAAACTCATCAGGAGAGCATGTCCGTGTAATGTATACACCCTTGAACCCCACTTTTATATAGCAAAAATGGGGTATGCAGGGGTCAGTATACCTATTTTTCTTATTTTTGCTCCAAAACATAGATTGTGGGTACTCGTTAGAACCGCCTCGCCGAGGCGGTTCTAACGTGTACCCACAATCTTTGTTTGAGCAAAAATAAGAAAAAAAATATCAAAACTTTTCTACTGAAAATTTTCATTTTTTACAACTTTAAAAATCACTGTATATTGCATGGGCAAGTTTTCGTTATATACCAAAAAGATGGTTCTAGATACTTATGCGAAAACGGGGAAATTTTTATGTTCGAATGTAAATTATGTGCTCTCACAGCTGATAAACACGTGGTATGGAATGGGTGACGCACAATGCAATGCTGCTCGAAGTTGAGATGAAAAATTCGAGTTTTCTCCTATACCATTTACTCTATTGACTGATAGATAGTCGCAGTCAATGCAGAAATTGAACATTTATTGAATGAAAGTAACATAAGAAATCCAGGTTATTTCGTTTTCGTAAACACTTCCACCCCATGAACATATAGTGCTTCCAACACAATAACATTGAAGTGTTTGCGAAAACAAAAATAACCGTGATTTCTTATGTTACTTTCTTTCAAAAAAATAATCAATTTCTGCATGGACTGCACCCATCTATTTTTCAGTAGAGTATACACGCTATAGAATATTAAATATCTCAACCTCAACTTCTGCCTAATTTCAGTGTTTGTCACCGATCATTTATCGGATTGTATGTAAACAATACCACGCGATTGTCAGTAGTGATTCTATAAGTTATTTATTTTATAAATCATATCAATGTATTGCGCTTGCGTTATTTTATTTCCCCATTTTTTGTGTGCATAATCCAATAAAACGTATATGTCGGTACATTCTATAATTTTGTCTGAGCCTTCACATGAGAAAACCAACAATCTGCATGTGCGAAAACAAGAGCGCAGATCAGTTGTGCAGTACACTGCACAGCTGATCAGCGCCTTTGTTTTCGCTACACATATAGTACAATGAGGTCAAGTTATTTATTTTATAAATCATATCAATGTATTGAACATTTATTGAACATTAGAAATCCCGGTTATTCGAAAAATATTAATCCAAGTTCAACAATTGGATCTTGGGAACAGACTGCACAGGAGCGATCAAAGTGGCGAGGTCTCATTAACATCTATGAAAAGAAGAGAATCTGTGAAGCTGAAAGAAAGCATAGAGAACCAATGGGTCAACAGCTGATCCTATGACATTGACTTGATCTACTTGCAACCGATAAATGTTTTTCAGTGCATCATGAAATTTCTTCATGTCCTTTCTGTCCGCTGATTCATAGACATTGACTTGCTCTACGTGCAACCGACAGTTTAGAGCTAGAATTGGCCTAGTCAGCCATCAAAGAACTCACCAACACACACGAACCTATTCAAGAAATAATGATGGCCTTTCTCATTAGTGAGAGACGAACGACCATAGTACAATCCCTCTTCTTCTTCAATCCAAAATTTCAAGCTTATAGCCTGCTTTTGTGACTACAAGCCGGGCTTGTGTTAAATCTGGTCCTAAGGTTATAATACTTTTTTATGTTCAGCTCTGCTGAGACTAAAATTTATCCTGCTCATAAATGTTAAAATGCCAACGATTGTTGACATTTTAACATTCATCAGCAGGATAAATTACAAGTTTTGGCAATCTTAACCTGAACTGTCAACCAATTTTGTTAATTTCAGTAATTATAAGAAGTTCAAATTTCATCCTCAGCTGAGTTGAGCATGAAAATTTTTACCGCCTCACCGGAGAAAACCTGTTTCCAAAACGACCTGACACAAGCCAGCCTGTTCGAATACAGTTATAAACAAAACATTAATGTTTATGAAAGTAAGTTGGCCCAAGGAAGTTGACTGCAATGACCTGCACCTGGCCATAAAATTAACCAGAGAACTAGAATTTGTTTTCTACATGTATGTGAAAACTGATGTCTCCCCCCCTTTCTACGTGCATGTCCAAAATATGCAAGCAAGAGTTATAGTTCTTGTGCATCACATATCCTGTCATTCTGTTTTATAAGTGTACCAAGTTTCATTGAAACGTCTCTTACGGTTTTCAAGTTATAGAGGGGGCACGAAAGTGTTTGGAAAATAATCAAAGGGAAATAACTCCAAAGATATGAAAGCAAGAGTAATGATTCTTGTGCATCATGCTTTATAAGTGTACCATGTTTCATTAAAAAATCTCTAATGGTTTTTGAGTTATAGAGCAGACACAAAATTGAATGAAAAATAATCAAAGGGAAATATGGTTCTTTAGCATGACACATCATCTCATCGTGCTTTATAAGTGTACCAAGTTTCATTGAAATATTTCTTATGGTTTTCAAGTTATAGAGTGGAATAATCAAAGGTAAATAACTCCAAAGATATGAAAGCAAGAGTTATAATTCTTTTGCATGACACATCGTCTCATCATGCTTTATAAGTGTACCAAGTTTCACTGAAATTTCTCTTACGGTTTTCAAGTTATAGGGTGGACACGAAATTGTAAGGAAAATAATCAAAGGGAAATTACTCCAAAGATATGCAAGCAAGAGTTATGGTTCTTTAGCATGACATGTAATCTCATCGTGCTTTATAAGTGTACCAAGTTTCATTGAAATAACTCTTACGATTTTCGAGTAATAAAGCGGACACGAAATTGTATGGAAAATAATCAAAGGGAAATAACTCATAAAATACTCAAGCCAGAGTTATGGTTCTTGCGCATGACACATCGTCTGATCATGCTCAATAAGTGTACCAAGTTTCATTGAAAAATCTTAAACGGTTTTCAAGTTATACAGCGGACACGACATTGTATCGAAAATAATGAAAGAGAAATAACTCCAAAAATACTCAAGCCAGAGTTTTGGTTCTTGTGCATGACACATCCTCTCGTCGTGGTCTACAAGTGTACCAAGTTTCACTGAAAAATCTTTAACGGTTTTCAAGTTATACAGCGGACACGAAATTGTATCGAAAATAATCAAAGGGAAATAACTCAAAAAATACTCAAGCTAGAGTTATGGTTCTTGTGCATGACACATCGTCTTATCATGCTCAATAAGTGTACCAAGTTTTATTGAAAAATCTTAAACGGTTTTCAACTTATACAGCGGACACGAAATTGTATCGTAAATAATCAAAGGGAAATAACTCCAAAAATACTCAAGCCAGAGTTATGATTCTTGTGCATGACACATCGTCTTATCATGCTCAATAAGTGTACCAAGTTTTATTGAAAAATCTTAAACGGTTTTCAAGTTATACAGCGGACACGAAATTGTATCGAAAATAATCAAAGGGAAATAACTCCAAAAATACTCAAGCCAGTGTTATGGTCTTGTGCATGACACATCGTCTCGTCGTGGTCTACAAGTGTACCAAGTTTCATTGAAAAATCTTTAACGGTTTTCAAGTTATACAGCGGACACGAAATTGTATCGAAAATAATCAAAGGGAAATAACTCCAAAAATACTCAAGCTAGAGTTATGGTTCTTGTGCATGACACATTGTCTCGTCGTGGTTTACAAGTGTACCAAGTTTCATTGAAAAATCTTTAACGGTTTTCAAGTTATAGAGCGGACACGATTTGTGACGGACAGACAGACAGACAGACGGACAGACGCACGGGGAAAAACAATATGTCTCCCGACCCTGTCGTGGGGAGACATAACTAATGGGGGAATTATGTTCCATAATTATTAATTAAACTGAGGACCAGTCCAGGGATGTTGTTGTTGTATGGTATCTTCTAATTTTAGCGGCGGAACTCCGTGAGTGACGTCAGGGTTTTTTCCAAAATATATAGTTTGATTGGTTAGGTTCTGAGAACCGCCAAAAACTGATCGCCTTTGTTCATATCGACATTTTTAGTCGAGCGAGAAACATCGATCTTCATGATGAGAAGAGACATATGATTTGTTTTCTTTTGTCACCCACCCACTTCCACCCTATTTCGGTTGTGGTTTAGAATTTCAATATTGCTCCAAGTACGAAATTCTTGAGTAGAATAAAGGCGGCATTTTCTTGGTTCAAGGTTATTTAATTTATATAGCTATTGATCTTGAACGTTAATAGTATCTATTAAGTAAGCTGTTTAGGATGCAATTTAGTGGTTTCAATTGCATCAAAGCATTTATTAGTCTCTGTAAATTTTGTATATAAAGTAACAAGACAGTCCGGCAAACATTAAATATTTACTGTTGAAAGTCTAGTCATATGTTCATTGTACCCAACAGTTTAATTATCATGTAAACGCTCACCCGAGATCTGGTATATAAACCAATGTTTGAATATTAAGGTTATATCATACTGCACCATTAGGGGTCATTTACAGGATAAACAGTGGTACCAATATAGCTCCTTCAGGAGCTAAGCCTTTAAGAGTCAAAGGTCTGGTCGTATGCAAACATTGTGGAATGTAGCTCGCAAATATAGTCTGGTTTGTATCTTCACTGGAAAATAAAACATGAGACACTCTAATGCTTGACCAGGTGATCTAATTCACAACCACTTCATCTAATGCCTAACCAGTATGGCTTACTGGTTCTACAGTCTGTCAGGATTGTATGATATAAGGCAGTCTGGCTTCCAGGGGAGCCACAATGTGGATCCGCTTTGTGTATGATGGAAATGACTAGAGGGTTAGGAATGAGAAGGAACTAATATTTCTTGTTTCTAGAGTTTACCCAACATACTTTATAATTTATAGAGGACAAATAATCAAGAATGGTAAGATAATTAGAATTCTATCTTTCAAAATTAGTATTATAAAATAAATTCCATAAATCTAAGCGCAGAGAGAGAGAGAACTAGATATCCACCTAGATAAGGTGAGTAAAAATTCATGACTGTTCTGATTGGAGAGAAAATGTTCAAGAGTGCAAGAATGAATGGGTGGGGAACTGTATTTACAACAAAAACATAATAACCTCGTCTCCAAAGGGCTTCTCTATGCGTTTACCAGACATCTTAAGGAAGATCTAGACAAGGTGAGTGTGAATCTTTTGACTGTATTAATTAATTTGATAAATATAGGAATACTTTCTACTCAGAAGAGTGAGGCCTGCAAAAGAGTAAGATGGCTAAAAACAGTCCTGGTCATTCAGAGCTGCCAAAACAGTCCAGAAGCTTGCAAGAACAGTTTCTGAGAAAAACAGTCATAAAGTGCATTGGTACTCTTAGAACTATCTCTATTCTGTTCTGTTCTATTCTGTAAAACCAGTCCTGACTGCTTAAGCAGTCACAGAGAGTATCAGACCTTAAAACAGTCATGACTTCTCTACCTAGCTTAAAACAGTCCAGAACAGTCTAATAAAGCAGTCAAGATTGCTCTCTCTGAATGTTCAGGATTGGTTTGCTAAAACAGTCCCGAGGTATCCGGATGAGCCAATGGAAACGAAGAAGGAGATGACGCCATATTGGAAGTTTCAATGGAGCCAATATTCAATTTGTGACAACAAAATCAGGTCTTATGGATTAAATATGACTTTAGAAACCAAGTTACATATAGCAGTCGAAGGAGCACACAGGAATACTTCGATTATGGCCAAAGATCCTGGATGATCGATCGACATATCGGAATAATGCAGGTGAATAGGGGGTTTTACCAAAGTTGACCCGCTTTCCAATCGGACATTTAAGGATGAAAATCGGTCCTAATATTGGCCATAAGGTTATGCAAAGGCCTAGATCGGATGCTAGATGAGTGCATCTCTTGAATAAAATGCCGGTCGGAGAATATTCGGTTATTTTAATGGTAAACGGCATAAAAAATAGATTGGTGGATATCGAGCGCCCTCTCGCGGCGACCTTGTAAAATGACAGTTCGTGTACATGAAGCAAATTGTAAACAAACATTGATTTTGAGAAAAACATTGATTTAAAATATTTGTGAGAGAAATAATAGGGTCTGCTGGTCAGGGTGGCTACAGGAAGAAGTATTTTCACATACCAATTGGGTGCCGGGATATAAGGCAAAATCACTTAACCATGAAATTAGGTCACGGTGAGCTATAAGTACTTACGGGTTAAAGGTTTTGTCATACGCAAACATACTGTGAGTCTGTGAAAGAAGTACGAATGTTAATATACCAATTGAGTGGAGATGTAAGGTAAAATCACTGATCCATGAAATATGGTCATAGACCTACGACTACTTCAGGGTCAAAGGTCTTGTCATACACAAAAGAAACATGTTCATATACCAATTGAGTTCCGAGATACAAGGCAAAATCACTGAACCGTGAATTTAGGTCACAGTGACCTACTACTTAAGGGTCAAAGGTCTTGTCATATGCAAACATACTGTGAAAGATGTATGTTCATATGCCAATTGAGTGCCTAGATATAAGGCAAAATGAACCGTGAAATAGTCATATTGACCTAATTATATTGGGGTCAAAGGTATGATCATACTCATATATAATCTGAAAGAAGTACGAAATATGCTGAGTGTCAGGATACAAGACAAAGTCACTGAACCATGAAATTAGGTCACAGTGACCTATAAGTATATTGGTGTCAAAGGTCTGGTCATACTCGCTCATAATCTGAAAGAAGTGTCCATGTGGGAAGTGGACCATGGAAATTAGGTCAACCCACCTTCAACGTCATGACACACAAGTGGGTGGGGCTAGATGTTAAAAACCTGTGAAAATGGATGTACATGTACCAGTGGCGGATTTAGAGAGGGTTCATGGGGTTCGCTCGAACCCCCCTCTGGGACCAAATTATTTCAATTTCACCCACAGGCATGGACCAGGGATCCGATGCCATGAAATGAAATGCAACCCTACAGGGTACCTACATCCCAATAGTGAATGTTTTCTAATAATTGGTTGTCAATATATAGACTACTACTGTTTGGTTGAATACTATACTACAGAAAAGACATTGTTACTGGTGTTCTAGATTTTAACCTCTAGCACCACCACCTAGCATGGACCCAGGGATCCTATGCTATGGAATGAAAGCGATCCTATGCTATGGAATGAAAGCCAACCCAACAGGGTATCTATGACCCAAGTACCAATGCTTTCTGGTTGTCAAGATATAGACTTCTAGAAAATCATACCGCAAGTGTGATGCGCATGTGACGTGCAGTGGAGCTATAAACAGTATTTTAGGATGTTGACCCCCACCCCCAAGCATGGACTAAGGGGTCGATGCCATGAAATGAAATCAAACTCTACAGGGTACCAACACCCCAAGTATAAATGAGCCCCATCATGAGAAAACCGGATTTTTGCCTGTGCGAAAACAAAGGCGCAGATCAGATCAGCTTCGCAGTAACTGCGAAGCTGATCAGCACCTTTGTTTTCACTACACGGATAGTACAATTCCTCGTTCTTAAATTCCAAATTTCAAGCTTCTAGCTTTCTTTTATAACTGTACAGACCGGTTTCTGTCAGACCTGGTCGGAACCGCTAGACCTTTTTCTTTATATCGCAGGTCAAATGTCGTCTAATAATCAGTTGTCAATACAGAAACTTCTTGAGCACTTGAACGCAAAAGTCAATTTTTGATAGTGTTATAGATTTTGACCTTTGGCCACATCCCCAGCAAGAACTCAATGGCCCTAATGCCATGTCATGACAGCCAACCTTTCAGAGCATCTAAGGCCCAAGTAGCAATGCTGTCTGTTAAGCAGTTATCAATATATATAGACTTCTAGAAAACTTTAACACAGAAAAAACAATTTTTGAAGTTCTACATTTTAATGTCTCCAACAACTGGGCCCAATGCAATGAAAAGAAAGCCAACCTTACAGGGTACCTATGTTCTAAGTATGAATGCTTTCTGGTCTGTGGTTGTCATGGATTTCTAAATGACTTTTAAGTTTCTTACACACCTCACCTATATAGCCAATGGTTAAAAACATGATATATTGTGCAACAACTTGACTGGGCGAATGAACTGGAGGTTACTTTGCGCCGTTTTGACGCCATTTTGATCAAATAATAACGTCAGCTATCCCATGTGACGTAACCATCTAACGTCATTTCAATGCGTTAATAACATAATAAACATATGTAAAAATTTACGGTAGCGTCATACGTTTGGCGGAATTTCTTCAGTGCAATGATGGAAAAGTTCAAGAAACTGAAGGTTCAAAATGATTTTGTGTTAGAATCGAAATAGATCAGCTCTAGGTGTGTGAATTGTTGAGTGATAATTCACTGTTTGTTGGTCAGTTGTACGCAGATAAATCACTCGCGCTTCTCGCTCGTGATTTGATCTGCTTTACAACTGACCTCCAAACAGTGAATTATTACTAAACAATTCACTGCTAGAGCTGATCTATTTCTTAAGTAAAGCGCACACAGACATGGACGACCAAAGTGACTACAATAGTTTTTTGCAACATGTTTCCGCGTTTGTTGACCGCCCTCGAATATATATGAATATATACCCAGTCTTATATAAGCATCTAAAGGACTAGTTGTGCTGTTTTTTCTTTGACTTCTTATCTTAACACTTAAATGGCTAAACAATTTGAGCCTTTGCATGAGAAATCCAACGATTTGCATATGCGAAAACAGCCTTTGCATGAGAAAACCAACGAAATGCATATGCGAAAACAAAGATGCAGATTAGCTTTGCAAGAACTGCGGATAGTACTATTCATTTTCTACTTATATCCAAAGTTTCAAGCTTCTAGCTTTATGCTGTGACTGTACAGCCTGTTTTTTGTCGGACCTGATCTGAAACCAGAATTTTTGGTTTTCTCATGCACATGCTCATTTTACACAACCAATGGAAGTGGAATAAAAGACACATATGTATGAAAACGGATTTATTTTGATTTATTATAAAAATCAATTTTCAGAGACAACACAGATTGGAAATAAAAACAAAAACAAAAGAGGACCGAACTAAAAACAATACACCACACTAAAAAGCTAACAGAGACTGTGTGTAATGATTTGGTTGCTTCATGCCTATTCAAAGAGCTGCTAAAATCACTGTTTGTAAGAGTTGATGGTCTGAGAGTGGTGCTCAGTAAGGCCACACCAAATAAATTAGTAGATTCTCATTCCCACTCGCCCCTGTTCAAAACCTCCAAAAACATTTTTTATTTTGGCTGGAAAAGAGCAAAAATATATTTTTCACTAAAAAGTCAAGATAATGTATAAATTTCATTCATTTAATTGCCTGTGTGTCTTTTAATGCAAAAATCAAATAAAATTTTAAAAGCACTCCGACACTCCGCCTTGAAGACAGTCAAAGTGGGTGCCCCAAAATAAAAAATAAAATCCACTCACCCACCCCAGAATTTTTAAACATTTGGATGAGAATCTATTAATTTATTGGGTGCGGCCTAAATGTGATTTTGTCAGACTATCAATACACATATGAGCCGCCTCGTGGGAAAACCAGCATTGTGGTTTCCGAACAGGTCCGACACAAACCGACCTGTACAGTTACAGAAAAGAGCTAGCAGCTTCAAATTTTGGAGTTAAGTAATGAAGGAATTTGAACTATCCGAGTAGCGAAAACAAAGGCGCTGATCAGCTTCGCAGTTACCGCGAAGCTGATCTGCGCCTTTGTTTTCGCCTATGCAGATTGTTGGTTTTCCCATGGGGCGGCTCATATAAGCCTCAGCTGTGGATTTCTTGAGCAAGATGTTGAAACGTTGTTCATCCAAATGTTTCAGTACATGTACAACAATGGTTGAGACAATGGTCAAACAGGACAATAGCTGTTTACCAAATTTGCCTATGCGAAAACAAAGACTTTGCCTAAGCAAAATCAAGGGTGCAGATCAGCTGTGCAGTTACTGCATAGCTGATCAAGGCCTTTGTTTTCGCTATACACACAGTACAATCCCTCTTCTACTTATCTCCAAATTTTCAAGCTTCAAGCCTGCTTCTGTGACTGGACAGGCCGGTTTGTGTCGGACCTGGCCGAAAACCCCAAGACCGGTTTTCTCGCATTGCAGCTCATAAGCAGCAATAATTAACAAACTAAAATATTATACAACAGGAAATTCATATGGTAGGTAGTTTTGCATAAAATGGTTTTTGTTACATGACGAAGATGGCCACCAAAACCTGATGTTTTTACAACCATAAAAAACAGAACAAGACATTAAAACTTGAAACCAGTACATGTATGTAGCAATGGGAAACTGAGATCAACAAAGTTTGTACAAGTAATTTTAAAAGAATGATATTAACTTTCAACAAAACTGAAAGGCAATAAAATGTATGAAATATAAAGACCCCACATAAATGTCTAGACCCACGGATGCTGTAAGGTATGGGTACTTCATCATTATTTTCAGATAACTTCAATGAAAATATTTTACCCAAAGTCAGTGCAATTCAAGAGCTCTTAAAATAATCCATTGTTTGAATTTGAGATTTCCACTGCTTAGAAAATAGAATTGTGCTGCCTAAGTAGCAAAAACAAAAGAGCCGCCTCATGAGAAAACCAACAATCTGCATATGCGAAAACAAAGGCGCAGATCAGCTTCGCGGTGACCGCGAAGCTGATCAGCGCCTTTGTTTTCGCTACACGGATAGTACAATTCCTCTACTTTCTAAATCCAAAATTTCCAGTCTCTAGCCATCTTCTGTGCTTGTACAGCCCGGTTTGTGTCAGACCTGTTCGGAAACTACACTGCTGGTTTTCCCACGAGGCGGCACAAAAGCACTGATCAGAAGCACAGTTATGTCTCATTTTTGCATATGCAAAAAGTGTTGTGGGTTTTATGCTGGTCATACATCTTGAGCCGTGTCATAAGAAAACCAAATTTTCGCCTATGCAAATTCAAAGCCGCAGATCAGGTGTGCAGTAACTGCACAGCTGATGAGCGCCTTTGTTTTTGCTGCACAACTAGTACAATCCTTCTTCCGCTTTTCTCCAAACATTTCAAGCTTCTAGCTTTCTTCTGTATCTGCATAGGCTAGTTTGTGTTGGACCTGGTCGGAAACCCCGAAGACCCGTTTTCTCACATCACGACTCAAAAGTACCATTATGTTGTGTATCGTTGGCCCGGCGCAAAAGTGTTGTAACTACCAATTTTTCCAAAAATCACTTTTTTGCACATTTTGATTTGTCTAACACATATACATAGCCTGCAAAATTACTTTACTTGTATCTTTTAAACTTTCCAAGATATTTTGATATTTGGTGAATGGTTGTAACTGAAATGAATGGTTTGCACAGCGCAAAAGTGTTGTATCTCGAGTTACAACCCTTTTGCGCTGAACTGTCTTGATACATTATTGTAAATGGTTACAGCGCAAAACTGTTGTAACTCAATTTTTACACTGTATTTATGTACATATGAAGGGAAGTAATTGTTAATATCATGACAAAAATTACATCACAGTTACACTGATGATGTGTTAATGGCATTATTTTGAGCAATTTAATAATTAACACAAAAAAACTCTCTTGGGGATCTGATCAGGTCAGGCATGAAATGGGCTGTATGGCCACAGAAGCTACTTCGCATTTAGATTCTTGAAACTTTGTACAGTAATGAAGTGAAAAGAAACAAGTAAGTAAACATGGTTTAAGGCAGGCTTTTAATATTAAATATCTAGATCAAAGGCTTTGTTTTGGAGAAATTAATGCAAGAGCGGGATCCAGACTGTGGTCTGCTGTGGTAGCACAACCCACGGTCAGGGCATGTGGCACCAAGTAATTGTATAACTTTATACAATCTTTAGGCTGATAATTCACATCAAGCTGTAAGATTTTGACAAGTAATGTACATTTTCTTCCATTTTATGCTCCATTTTTGAACCATATACAAATGATGTAATATTATGGTAATACGGGGGGGGGGGGGGGGGGGGGGGGTTCAAAAGGTTAGCGGAAAAGTGCTAACAAATTGTTAATTTTCATGGGAAATTCGCGCTGTCTGTATGTTTTGTAAATTAACATATTGTTAACATATGCACAAAATTTGAATAAAATCGGATGAAAATTAAGCATTAGATCATGTGCGTATCTTGGGTTACAACAGTAAAACCGGCCCAAGTATGACGTTGTTATGCATGATTTCTAGATGGCCAGAAACGACATAACTGCTAGCTCTTAGGCAGTTTTGGAGTCCATCTGGCATAAAGCATCTAATTCTCAATTCTTTGTGTAGAATGTGGTGAATTGTGCCGATACTACAGCTCGATATATTGTGTATTTCACGACTTCTACTGTTTCCTATCATGATGATCATTTTCAACATTTTAATGTTATTTGACATTACACTGCTTGAGTCGACATAGACGTTTTTCTGGCCATCTAGAAATCATGCATACTAATTGCAGATTGCCGTTTTCTTAATTTCCTTGTCGCCATATGCGTTTCCTGCTCTTAACAGTGTTTCTTTCTTTTAATATCTGTTTAAATACATATTTTATTGAAGACCGTTGTTTCCCATGCATTTTAGGCATGCTCACTAAACAATATGGCCGCATTACGCATAAATGATGTCTACACCTACATGATGTCCTGTGCTTACCACCAAGATATTCAACTTTACTCAGCGAAGTAGATAAGGATGCATACTGTGTATGTACACATGATTTTTCGCTCTGTACGCATAAAAAATTGAGAGTGTACTATGTACGCAGTAAATCAGCGGTATGCAAACAGCTTTCAGTTTTATGCGTACTCAGATATCAAAACTTTAAAATTGTTACAAAACGACAACTTTTCAACTTTTTTTGTCTGGCTGCTCTGCCAACAATTGAAAAGTAGTTACATTGTACAATGTTAATGTAGCTTTTGATTGTTCTATGTTTACGTGATATATTATGTATCTTTCGTAGTAATACCTTATACATGCTCTCTGTCCAGTGCCTCGGTCAGGCAAATTGTTTACCAAAGGTTTATTCACATAGTTTAATGGTAGTGTTTCACTTTGGTTTATAGAATAGGCATTTTGCGCGGTTTCTGGTCATTGTCATCAATTTAAAAATTGATGTATTCCATTTACTACAGCCATGCTAGTTCATCATTTTTCTCATTCTTTTCTCTTTTATTATCTATTCCAGGGTCACACACATGTATTATGGTTTAACATGCCTAAATGATAGAATAACATGTAATTACAGGATTATAAACCAGCTTATTTGAATTTTCATACTTGAGTAAATGATCTTATCCAAACGTGTACACATATCTCAAAATTCGATTCTTCATAAGAGGTTAGAATGAGATTGTTACTCTTGAAAAAACGTGTACACAGTTGTATTGTAGGTACGCACTGTACATTCAGTTTGATGCGTACAGTACGCATTATGAAAAATAATTATCTACATCACTGTTTACTCATACAAAATTTGGTGAAAATAGCATAGTAAACTATCAAATGCAACATCATTATTAAACAACGACTTTTTGTTAAGATGATCAAAAGTAGGCTGGTAATTGTGATGTTTTCTTTCCATTGTTAAAATTGTATTCATGCCCGAGCAGCAAAATTTGCTGTATATAATTATGTACAAATAATGTTTGTCTGTATAACTATATGAGTTCAGCTAATTTACAAAATAAGGACATGAAAACATTTTTCCGCAAACTTTTTGAACACCCTACATAGTTTAATAAAATATGTTACTGATAGATTGTGGAAGGAGTGGGGAGGGGGGATCACAAAGACCAGGCTGACCAGTCCATTTCAATGACAACATGAACAGTGTGATGGCTTGCATTACAACCCATTGCACAACAACATGATCTCACAATTGGATCCAATATCTCATGTATATTAACACTGTAAGACTGCACCCGTTGAAAGCTATCTCATCCAACAGGATTGAGCCATAACCCAGTTTGTCGTACTCCACAATGGTAGCATTATAGTGCCCTCTTTGGGACCTCCAAACATGACACCTCCAAACAGGAACATGTCTTCACAAACAGAAACATGGAATTGGCTTTTATAGAAAACAAATGACCATAGGACAAATTCAAGTCTGCAGTTGAAAGACCTAGGGTCAAAACAGGTTCAGTAGCAGGGTGTAACACTTAAGAGGGAGAGGGAGAGTCACCATGAAGGTGGTTTCTAATTGTCTTTACAATTGCCTTTGCAACCTTCAAGTTATTGTGTCGCCCAGTGATAAAATCTACATAATTGATCTTCCCAAACATTGTCTGTCAGTCTATAAATTACAAGCTCAAAATTATGGGCTCACACCAAGGGTACATAAAAACTGATGAGAAGCCTCTGTGGTGGTACATAAACATGTAGTTGTTTAGATACTCAACTTGTAAAACAGGGATCAGTCGCGGGCTTCTTTAATTTTTGGATGAGACTATAAACCGAGGTCCCATGACAATTTTCCAGGACAAACGGGTGACAAAGAGATTCTGTGACGAGGCTATAGACTATGCTGTGCTCAATATGCCAAGTCCGAGGTACCTAGTCTCCACACCTGGCATAAGGACAAAGCACTGTGCAAACAACCTGATGCTGAGGCACTCCCTAGCAGTTTAATAATGGTTTAATAATGGTTCAAATGAAACCTCACTGTCACTGATAATAAATAAATCCAAAGAAGAATACAAATTATTCCAGCAAAGCCTTTCAACTGCAGGAAAACACTACTAATGCATGGGTAAAGCCCATATCTCTCTGGAATGCAACAAGTGGAGACCAGTTTGTGACCTCTTGGACAAAGATTTAATAATGCAATTTTCACGTTGCAGTCTCAGTCACTGAAAGGAAATTTATGCAATACATAAACTTTGTGAATTTCAGCCTGATTTTACAAAATGTCTCACAAATGCCAAGTGAAAGTCGCAAGATACTTGTACAACAATCATTTAAGTGTCCCACAAAGTTCCCATGGATATTGTTTAGTTTCATTTTCAAATCGCAAGATATGCATGAGAGTGTCTCACGACATTCACACTAATGTCACTTAGTTTTATTTTCTCACCAGATAAGTAGTCATGAGTTGTCTGCACTTTTTTTCACTCAAGACTGTTATGTGAGTGTGAAATTCATACAACATTATTGGGGGTGTGGCATATTAACTGCATTGTGAATTCGCAAAGGAATTGTGACACTTGTACAACTGTTGGGCAGCAGATTTGCGATAACTTGCGACTGGCTTCTAAATGTTTTGTCGCAGAAATTTGTATAAAATCTTTGAACATGTTTAGAACTTAAAATTTCTTTTGCAAATAGTTGGTGGCTTATTCACACGACATTCATATGAATGTTGTAAGACAGTTTTACAACTCAGTTTGCAAAACAGCGGGTAGGGGATTCCATGCGAGTGGTGTCTGGTTTGAGATTTTTTATTGCACTTTATTAGTTCCTGGTTTTTCTTTTCTTCATATAAATGATAGCACTGCTATAGAGAGGTACACTTTAGTTCTGTAGACTCAGTGCAACTCAGACATTAATATTGACAAAGTGGACGAACCTTAATTTCTACGCAGTGATTATAAATGCTTACATCTATCCATTCTTCAGAGGAATACACTAAAGCTTGAGGTTTAACACAACTCGACAAATTGTTGACAGACAGACAGACCGACAAACAGACAGATGGCAAAAGGTGCAAAAATAAATTTGGGTTTTAAGAAAAAAAGTTTTGGTATGCTTTTATCAGAGTGTTTCTCAATAAAGGTTGGAATACTGCAATTTCAGTAATTTATAACTTCATTTTCATTTGCATATTTATTTAGTTTCAAGACTTTTTAAAACATTGAAGATATCATGAAAAGGTTGCAAAAGAAAATTTTGCAAAATGTAGTAAATATAATGTACTGGTAAACGGTATTTAGTCAACATAAATATCTCCAGCTACATCAAGAATAATACAAGTCCCCAAAATAATATTTTCCACCTTCTACAGAGAATTTTGTTCATTAATATTATGATTACCGAATGGTTAATATCCTACTTCATAATCAAATACCGAGCGTCTCAGTACAGATTGGTTGAATTATGTTGCTGTAAACTGTGCGACTAATTCAGTAGGATCACTTTTCAAAGTTTTTACAATTTTCAATCAACTGGATATTCAAATTCAATCAACTGAATAGTCAAATTCGTTAAAAAAAGTTACAACACTTTTGCGCTGACAAAATTTGGTTGCTCTTTTAAGAAAGTCACAGCGCAAAACTGTTGTAACTCAAGTTACAACAGTATTGCGCTCTGACCATTTCTAATTTTTTAAAGCTTTTTCAGCGCAAAAAGGTTGTAACTTAAATTTTGCAAATATTTCTTTTAAAGATTGACTTTTTTGAAAAATGGTGAACTACTATAAAAACAATTGGCTTTTTCCATCATATATCTTGATTATGTATGATTACAAGGCTTTTTAAAGAAATAAGAAAGTTTTTTGCTCCTCCTGAAAAATTTACTAAAACTGAGTTACAACACTTTTGCGCCGGGCCAACGGTATGTATCTATGCTATTCCACACTATACAATGTTATAGATTATGGCTAAAATATTTTCATACAGCAAGCTAATACTACTAAAAACTCTGCACTGCAGAGACACCATTTGGTAAAACCCTGCTTATTTCCCCTGACTTTTGTTACATTTTCTCTACATTTTTGGTTTTGAAAATATAATTCAAACCTCATGTAGTTCCCCTCCTCTGGGGGGGACAAATCAAAGGTAAATTCACCCCGCTTTTTCATGGCTATCCCCGCCCTCCCCCAAGATTGTGGTGGTGGGGGGGCAATGATAACTAATGACTAGTGCATTAATGTTTCTCATACATGTATCTCAGATAAGCTGCGCCATGAGAAAACCAGATTTTCGCGTAAGCGAAAACAAAGGCGCAGATCAGCTTCGCTGTAACTGCAAAGCTAATCAGCACCTTTGTTTTCGCTACCCGTATCCAACAATTCCTCTTCTTCTTAAATCCGAAATTTCAAGCTTCTAGGCATCTTCTGTGGCTGCACAGGCCGGTTTGTGTCGGACCTGGTTGGAAACCCTGAAGACCGGTTTTCTCACGTTGCGGCTCAAATAATCTAATCAGCCCAAGTAATGCCCTCCCCCAGACAGGTATGACCTCGGCTGTGGTACGGGCATCATCCCTGGGCCTGTTGCCCCTCCCCCTCTAGCCCCTCCCCCTGGGTGTGTCTGGCTGCTCAGCCTGGATCCGCCTGTTGACCTGTACTTGTACTGGCTAAGATTGCTAGGCTTGGATGACGTCCAACCTGAGCTTGTTGTAGATCTGAAGACAGAAAATAAGCCACTGCTTAAGAAAACAAACAAAATGCTTCAAATGGCAAAAACAAAGGCGCAGATCAGCTTCGCAGTAACCACGAAGCTGATCAGCGCCTTTGTTTTCGCTACACGAATATTACAGTTCCTCTTCTTCTTAAATCCGCAATTTCAAGCTTCCAGCCTGCTTCTGTGACTGTACAGCCTGGTTTGTGTTTGACCTGGTTGGAACCTAAATGGTTGGTTTTCTCACGCACACAGCAGGCTCAAATGAAACGAAGCAATCAGTAGAGCTATATGCCCCATATGAGCCAAACTTTCTGTGATGCTTTTGAGTACATTTGGAATGCCATAGGATGACATGGTCATATTCTTCTCGAGATGCTAAATAAAGGGTAATTTTGAAACCAAAGGGCCAAAGGCCCTTTAAATGCTCACCTGAGACCTGCCATATATACCAATAAACGTTTGAATATTATGGTATAAAGCCCCAGTGAACAGGCAGATGAAGCCCTGTCCATTTGCCAGTTTGCTGCAAGTTTTTCCCTTCAAAGGACATTTAACAGTTGCATAGGTGACCCATGTTGACCTTCTCATAAAATAAGTCAAGGTTGGGTCATGCCCAGTTTCATTGAAATCAGTCACTGGTACCGTGGAAGAAGATTTGTGAAGGGTTTTTACCATATATGGGCATGGGTGCCATCTTGGTCATGTGACCTGGATTACCTATTTATAAACACATTAGTTCCAACACATTAGTTCCCTCTTCCTAGGGATGCTTCTTGTAAAATTTGGCTTTGATTGGCGAAGCAGTTTCAGAGAAGATCTTTGAAAATGGTGGATGACTTACTGACGCTGGGTGCCTGCCTATCCCAACAGCAGCTCACCTGTGAGCCTTTGGCTCATGAGCTCAAAAAAGGTTTCTGCAAGACAGTGTATGTTTCTGCAGAAACAAAAGTGGCTGACACTCAAGAAATTCCTCTTTTTTTTTGTGAGTTTTTATGTTGTCAATGTAATTTAAACATATTTTCAGTTAAATAGCTCTGAAAATGCAAGAACTACGATCAAACATGCTTATTCTAATGCATTAACCTTTGCCGAGATCTTGGTCTTGGAAGTCTGGCAGCCTCAGGTACAAACAACTTCCTCAAGCGTCGGCAAACATGAATGCATGAAATGGCAAGTTTGAACCCTATATTAAATTCATAGACTGTCTTCCAATCTAACAGTCTCAAGATGATGGCTAAAATATCTACAGAATTCGTTCTAATTAGCGCACATGGTCCAATAAGCACACAGACTGCTCATTTCCCCCCCCCCCCCCAAAATGTGCATAAGCGCACACTGCTGGACTAGCAGTGTATTTAACACATATTTCACACATTAATACCGCATTAAAACTTAAACGTTCAAACACTATCGTTTTAACGACTGGAACACTGAAATTACATCATCATTGATACTGGACATGGTTATTTCAGCCAGGTATGTGTTTTATTTTCGTTTGTAGTGTGTGCTAATTAGAATGATATTTTTTAACATTATGTTGAAAAGTTAAGCATCCTGTGCGCTAATTAGAACGAATACTGTATGTGATGTCTGTGTAATGTATATCCCTTTGTACCCCACTTGTATATAGCAAATCTGGGGTATGCAGGGGTATACCTATTTTTCCTTGAAAACATAGATTGTGGGTAATCGTTAGAACCACCTCGGCGAGGCGGTTCTAACGTGTACCCACAATCTATACGTATTTTGAGCAAAAAAAAAAAAAAGAAAAAAAAAAAAAGAAAAATATCAAAATTCTTCAGCTGAAAATTTTTCAATTTTTAAAGCTCAAAAATCTCTGTTTATTGCATGGGCATGTTTTCGTAATGTGCGTGATGACTGACCTGCCAGCATTGGAGCTGGTGTTTCCCGAGGCCTTCTTTCTACCGCCTGTTTTAGGAGCAGCCTTCTTCTTCCTCGGGCCATACTTCTGAAACATTCACTCATTTGTGACGAATCATGAGAAAACCAATAATGAGGTTTTCTAACAGGTCCGATACAATCTAGTCTGTACCATCACAGAAGATGGCTCGAAGCTTGAAATTTTGGATTTAGAAACTAGAGTGATTTTACTATCCGTGTAGCGAAAACAAAGGCGCTGATCAGCTTTGCGGTTACCGCAAAACTGATCTGCGTCTTTGTTTTCGCATAATATGCAGATTGTTGGTTTTCTCATGATGCAGCTCATCTGTGACGAATCAGGCATTTTTAGTATACAGTGGAGTTTTGGCTAAACGCCCACTTTCAATTTGGTATATTTATCATTTTTAGTTATATTACATGTCTTCTTCTTGTCTCTGTTTTTTTCTCTGTTTTTTCTACGTTTAGCTTCCATGGGCGGGTTGGTTTTGGGCTTAAATTTTGAAGAAAAAAAAAAACAAAAAAAAAAAAAACTGCAAACAAAGAAAAAACTCACACATAGAAATAAATATGCTTCCTGACTGGAAAAATTGTATTGTACGTCTTGATTTTTGAAGTTTTTTAAGGTTCCTTATTACTATAATAATAGTGTTTTCTGCTCATAAATATTTCATAGATTTTTAAAAAAAAATGTGGCATGTTACATACCAGAATAATCCCTAAACCTTAAACTTTCTTATGAATGATAATGTTTTCCAAAGGGAAGCCATTGTAATAGAAGTTTTTAGTGAAATTACCTATTTTTCTAATAAATTTCCATAAATAATCCTTTAAAATAAATTTTTGATTTTAATTGATAGAAACCTTTGTGAAGGTCTAAATAATGTTCTCCAACTAATTTGCAAGCTGAAAAATTAGCTTAGAAACGATTTGCATGAATAGCAGGTCTGAATCTGAATCTGAATAGTTTACTGGTGACACGCCAAATGACATTATTTCACCAGGGGGTTCGGATGGGGGAGAAATTAGTCCCTTGAACGCACGAGTGTAGCGAACTTGGACACACAGTCATCAGACATTTCAGCAGAGGAGATAAGTGAATCAGGGAGGTCATTCCAGTCCCTGATAGTCTGTGGAAAGAAACTACTTTTGTACGCTTCTTTGCTAGCTGAAGGTATCTGAAAAGCCAAAGAGTGTTGATTTCTACAACGCCTATTCTTTGGGATAAGGTCATCTGTGGGTATTCTGGCTTTACCCTTTAGACCTTTGTATAGCAATATAAGTCTACTATCCTTCCTCCTTTTCTTAAGAGATTCCCATTTCAGTTGACCTAAAATGCCAGTCATGCTCCCCGTTTCAAAAACATAATTTCCCGTCACAAACCTTGCCGCACGATTTTGTACCTTTTCCAGTTCTTCCTGGAGGCCATGAGTGTGAGGGTCCCAAACTGAGCTTCCATATTCCAAGACCGGCCGCACCAGTCCTTTATAAGCTGCTTCTTTCACATCTGGGGGACAAGAATACAAATTTCTCCTTAAGAATCCGAGAGTTCTGTTAGCCTTTGTACAGACATTGGAAATATGAGTATTCCATTTCAAATCATTTGTGATAGTTACACCCAGGTATTTTATGCTTTCAACGTTTTCCAGTAAAGTGCCCTCAAGGGTGTAGTTAGCCTGTATCTTACTAGACCGTTTATTTGTCAGCTGCATCATGTTGCATTTGACGGGTTGAAATCTCATTCCCCATTTCCTAGCCCAACTGCCTAAACGATCAATGTCTCTCTGAAGTTTCAATGTATCCTCTTCATTCTTGATTTCACGATAGCAAACACAATCATCAGCAAAGAGTCTTATTTCAGACTCAATGTCTGCTGAGATGTCATTTATATACAAGGAAAACAGCAAGGGGCCGAGAACGGTGCCCTGAGGGACACCCGAGACAACTGGAGCCCAATCCGATTTAATACCATTAACCACTACCCTTTGTTGTCGGAAACAAAGGAAAGCATTTATCCAATTCAGTGTTGTTCCACCTATTCCATAGCTAAACAATTTGCTTTTAAGGAGTTCATGGGGAGGAGTATCAAAAGCCTTTTCAAAATCGAGTATAAAAGTGTCGACCTGGCCTTTTTTGTCTAAGATTTTGGCCCAGTCATTTATCACTGTAGTCAACTGAGTTTCACAGCTATGCCATTTCCTAAATGCGTGTTGCCTGTCCGACAAGAGTTCATGTTCATCAAGATGGGCCATAATATTTGAGCATACAATATGTTCAAGAAGCTTACAAGGAATGCATGTCAAAGAAACAGGGCGGTAATTGCGGGCAAGTGACCTGTCGCCCTTCTTAAACAGGGGGCAAATATTAGCAAGAGACCATTCTTTAGGAATTTCACCTGTATCAATTGACTGCTGGAAGAGATGGGCGAATACCGGCCCTAATTCCACAGCCAGTTCCTTTAGGACTCTGGGATGAAGCTCATCAGGCCCTAAGGCTTTAGACGGGTTTAGACCTTTGAGAAGTTTGGTCACACCTTCCTTTGTGACCACAATATCATGCATGAATGGGGCAGATCTATCCATAAGAGGGACCTGTTTGTATTCACTTTTAGTGAAAACATCCGAGAACTGACCATTAAATTCTTCCGCCTTCTCAAATTCGGATTGTGCAATTCCACTTCCATTTCTCTTTTTCAACGGGGGAATACCTTGGGTATCTTTTTTCTGACTGTTTATGTACCTGTAAAAATCTCTAGGATTAGCCTTAACATCTCCTACCAAGTTGTTCACGTAAAGATCATGCTGCTTCCTGATATCAGCTTTGATCTCTTTCCGTAAAGATTCAAATTTAGATCTAAATTTTGCACTACCAGTCTTTTTAGCCTTTGCATGAGTTGCATTTTTTCTGCGAATCTTCCTCCTTATTTCAGGTGTTATCCAAGGGACAGAGGAAACTGAGCGACTAGTTTTTGAGGGGATATGTTTATCTGCCGATTCCTGAATAAACGATGTAATGAGATTGAAATTTTCCTGGACCGACCGAGTATCTGAGTATCCGTTGAAGTATCTTTCCTTTGCAAATTTAAGTGTTTCTGCTCTCATAGATTCATAATCACCTTTCTGATAACGAAACACTTTTCTCCTAGGTTTCTTTATTGGGGGGATAGCAATTTTCAAAGTGCCAGAAACAATGTCATGATCACTGAGCTTATCCGGGGAATGAATGTCTGCAAACTGACCAGGAAGAGAGGTCAAAATTAAGTCCAAAGTATTCTTTTCTCTGGTGGGGAAATTGACTAATTGTTCCAAACCGTGTTCATTCATGATATCTATCAAAATCTGACCCTCCGTCTGACTCAATGATGACCCAGATTTGCTGAGCCTGTCTGGCCATACAATATCTCTAAAGTTTAAATCACCTAAAACATGAATTAAGGGGGGTTTGTTGCCTTTATTAATATTTTTGATTTTGTCAAGCTGTTCTCTAAATAAATTGTTAAACTTTTCCAGGGAATTCAATAAGTCATTTCCATTGTCCGATACTGGTAAATGACCATCGACAGGTGGTCGATACCAGCTAGCCACAAAGTGTGTCTTCTTATTTACAAAAAGTTTGACCCAAACCGACTCTGAGTCATTGTCCAATTCTGTGAGGGGCATGTGTGGGATGTCCTTGTGCACAAGAAGCATAACACCACCACCATTTAAGGTTCTATCCTTTCTGTACACGCTGTATGGAAAAGATTCCGGAAATAATTCAGACGTTAATATGGAATTGTCAATTTTTGTCTCCTGAATCGCCAAAATCTTAGATTGATGAAAATCAATGAAGGCCAACAACTCAAGTTTTTTGCCTCTTATACTGTTTATGTTGATACTGGAAAATTTCAGACCACTAATAAAACTGTTTTTGCTAGTAAAGGTTTCAGTGGACTTGGTTTCATGACCTTTTGCAAGTAGGTCAAACCTATTTTCACTTTCCAAGTTAAACTGTTCATTGAAAAAAGAGTCTGAGAAATTGAAAAAGTCACATTTTGGGCAAATCCATGTACAGTTTGAGTTTTGCATTGTTTCATACTCTGAGTCTGACATAAAAGAACAGTTATTATGCACCCACATTTCACATTTGTCACACTGGACAGCCTTATGGGAATTCAAAACAGCACCACTGCATAGGCTGCACTCAGCTTTGCAGTTTGAACAATACCAAGAATCATTATCCGACTCAATCTTTTGTAACTCAACGGGACCAAGATTTACGCAAAATAGGTGCATCATCTTTATCAGATTTATTACTTTAAATAATATTGTCCGTCACTTATGCAAATACCTGTACCTTAAATATACCATGCCAAATAAATTAAGCAACTTTTACTTTGAACAGTGTCTTCATACGTTTTAGACATTAGGGAAGTTCTTCTGACAATATCTTTTATATATCTAATAAGGGTAAAAACAATTGTTGTGTGGTGTTGAAGTAACGTTGCATTTAAAGTCCTCTGAGACATGTCTCAAATAAAACATAGATAAAATTATTTTGTACAGTATATTTATATGCATTATAGTATGTACACGCTGTGTATACCTGTTAAAATAGGACAGGTAGTCTGTACATTCAGGTAGAACATACATATACAGTATATTTCCATAGCCTTTTTACATAACAAATAAGCCCATTAATTTGACCTTGATTAGTCTAAAAAAACGGGCTTTTTGTCTGCAGATATTTCGGTAAGAATTGTTTCAAACAGAACAAAAATGATAGCAGTTGATAGATTTTTCTACTTACTAACTACCGTGCCAACACTAATCCCACAATATTTCTTATTTAAGCGTAAAACAATGCAAGAAAAATAAAAGCAGTTTTCAAACTAACAGTGCATTTCACTACCAACATGCACGAAAATGCAAATACAAATTCTGGTTATATTACTAGGATAACGTTTGTCATTCATATCCCTTTCAGGAGATGTAATATCATGAATGATCTGTATCCCAGGACTGAGAACAACATGTTCAAAGTTTAGGGGGGGTTAGGGACTTTGTAAATATATCAATCCACGTTAAAGGAAGAATGATGGTACATCTCAACCTCTTTATGAGCCGCGTCATGAGAAAACGGGATTATTGCCTATGCGAAAACAAAGGCGCAGATCAGCTTCGCAGTAACTGCGAAGCTGATCAACGCCTTTGTTTTCGCTACACGGATAATATACGATTTCTCTTCTTAAATCCGAAATTTCAAGCTTTTAGGCTGCTTCTGTGATTGTACAGGTCGGTTTGTGTCGGACCTGGTCGGAAACCCCAAAGAGCGGTTTTCTCGCGTCGCGGCTCTTATAATAGTATTGCTGGGCCCAATCCAATTTCCGTGTTAGCTATCCAATCCTTGTTATCAACAAGAGTAAAATGTAAAGACATAGCAAAAATAGTCCAACTGGGATCCAACAATGATCAGTGTTATATCGAAAACTGTGTTATAATGAACCATGTTATAAAGAGGTACAGGTGTATGAAGTATTTTCATGACTAGATATTCATACTAAAGGACCAAATAATCAATTTGTTTGATACATATCTGCCAATGAGATAGCTGTGTTACCTTTTTTGAAGCCGTTTTTCTCCCACCCCTACCCCTGCCGGCGGAGCTAGGGCCCGGGAAATAATGGGACGACCATTCTTCTGGCTCAGAATCTTCAGCTTCTGCAACAGTGTCCTCTAGGGCTGAAATATACGAGAATATAAATTATCCGCGCCATGAGAAAACCGGATTTTTACCTATGCGAAAACAAAGGCACAGATCAGCTGTGCAGTAACTGCACAGCTGATCAGCACCTTTGTTTTCGCTACATAGGAAGTACGATTCCTCCTCTACCTATACCCAAAATCTCAAGATTCTAGCTTTCTTCTGTGACTGCACAGATCGGTTTATGTCCGACCTGGTCGGAAACCCCGAAGACCTTTTTTGGCGTCGTGGCTCAAATGAGACGCTGCACAAGTAAATTGACCTGTACATCCACTGAAAATAGCTAGAAACATGAAATTCAAGATTCAGAAAATAGAGTCATTGTACCTCTGTGACAACTAAGGCGCTGATCAGCTGTGCAGTTACTGCATCTTCATTTCCTGTACGCAAAATGCTTGCTTTCTCAAGACATGGCTTAATCTGACATGGCTCAAATTTAAGAGTGATTCTTGGATTTTTGAAAGTATCTTGTGTCATGAAAAGGATGTCTATGGATAAGATGTAAAAAGTCCCTAAATCTCAGATTTGGGATGACGAAATTTTCATATGACTATGGGGCTGAATTTGGCATTTATAGGAGATGAAATACAACTGATTCCATAATCTAATGATTTTTCCTGCTTTGGTCATTCACAATTAGATAACTGTCACATTGTCAAAGTTTGACAAGCCGCTTGAATTTCAAAAGAAACTGCTGTGACATTTTTCTTTTGATCACTAAATGTCCTTGAAATCAGGGAGGAGTTCTTTTTTTCGAGTAGTGAGTTTCGAGTAACAAAAGCGAGTTTCGAGTTAGAAAAGTGAGTTTCGAGTCAAAAAAGTGAGTTTCGAGTCAAAAAAGTGAGTTTCGAGTTAAAAAAGTGAGTTTCGAGTTTCGAGTTAAAAAAGCGAGTTTCGAGTTAAAAAAGCGAGTTTCGAGTTAAAAAAGTGAGTTTCGAGTTAAAAAGGTGAGTTTCGAGTTAAAAAAGTGAGTTTCTAGTTAAAAAGTGAGTTTCGAGTTAAAAAGTGGCTTATTTAAAAAAAAATCCAAAAACTGGTTTACACTCTCTTCTTTTATGACAAAATTTTCCTCAGCGCTGAGAATCCAGAAACTGTTAGATTTTATAGCCCTTATCAGCAGGATCATGATATCAATTACACCACAGTTCAAGAAATTAAGACCAGCACAGCAAGGGGGCAATAAATTAGCCAGCAAGTTTTAAAACATGTGCAAGGATATGGTTGGTTTCTATTGCTAGTTTAAAATTTACGGCCCCTCAACATATTAATTCACTCATTTTCAACATTTTTAACTTAAACATTAGACAGACAGAAAGGACCCTCTAATAAAGTGCATGTCTCACATGTGCCAAGCCTGATCCAAGTCTACTAGGTGCCCATGATTATGTGGTGATTTTTTAAACAAAAGTCAGTGAAGTCTTTAATGGTTGGATATGTCAGCCAGTGCATCAACAAATATATAGCCAATGACAATACACACAGAGCAGACAGCTCCGATAGAGCCCAATTTCTCTTACCCAAGAAATATAGCAACCTTAATATAATGATGATGACGATGATGATGATGATGATGATGATGATGATAATAATAATGATAATTTCCATGTTTTGGGAGGATATATTATTTTAGCCTGAATGTCAGTCTTCCATACGATCCTCTGGTAAATGCAGACACTATATCGGACTTACTAGTTGAATGCGTTTCGTTTTTGCTGGAAGATCCCGAGCGCAAGACATATGGTAGCAACTGGTACCATTTTAATGCTTTTTGTATGGCACAACCAGGGTCCGAACCAATGACCTCCTGATCATAAATTGTACACTTTACTGCTTGAGCTAACAGGACTGGTATGGGTCGCATTAATAAAAAGTCTGATAATATGAATCAATGTCTGATTCCTAGAGGTCCATAAATGCACTGGCATTCATGCTAAAAGCCTTGGTTATCCTCCTCAAAGATGGAGATTAGTAGTAACATTATTATAATAGTATTGTTTATATTATTAGGGCCTCATGGAAGATTACCTATTTTACATTTTCTCATCTATGTACGTAATCACCCTCTTGAAATAAAGTCACTTTAAACATGTAGTTTCAAAGTTAGACTTGTGGAAACAAAACATGTCATGATTAGACTGGAACTAATACAAATGTTTTGTGTCATCATATTGTAAAGTTTCACATTCAAGAAAATCTTAGCCATCAAATTTATAATGTGTGAGCCGCATCATAAAAAATCTATTTTGTTTTATTGTAGGCTAAGACAAAGTGAGGTCTTTGTGAAATAATGATTTTGTATTTTGATTTGTTGTACAAAGTAGCATCTCATTCTGTTCAAAATTGAAAACTCTCAGATAAGCTGTACAGACTTGTCTGTACATGAACTAGTTGGAAACAATGAAGGCACATTTTATCAGTACAAGCTTCTTGCACTGAAACATTTTGATAATTTATCTAAGAATCTGAGAAACCCTGCCCCATGTGTTTGTTGATTTAATGTGGTCTGCATCAACATAATTACATCTCCTGCTGACAGATTTATTAGGGGAAACAGTTAGCTCCCTCAGAGAATTTTTGGAAGAAAGTGGCATATTCAGTGAGAGTGTTTAAGTAATATTTATTCTCAAATTTCATTACGTAGCATTGAAAAAAGGTCCACTCCTCGCAACCATACACACGCACACATCTGGGGCTTTTCTGTTTGCTGAAAGAAAATGTCATTGAAAAATTAAATAAAACATAAAAATCAAAACCGATTCCCCTCAAAATGACAGTGGACTTACCCAAAAAAATAACGATGGGAAAGTCCATTCACCATAAACTGGTTAATGGATTTCGCTTAATATAAGTAGCCCTTCTGTTTTGAGTAAATAATCGTTAATAAACTATCATCCTTGACCGACATCAATGTACATAATAAAGCCAATTTGAAGTATGAAAGTTTCCAAATATGCGTGAAGATTTGCATTGATTAGTTGCTATCCATCAACTTATAATATCCATAATTGTATTTATAGATACCCATAAATCAAACTGATTTAATGATATGAATAAGTCAAATTATGGATATTCATAAATCGTATTATGGATGTCCATAAGTCAAATTTTGGATTTCCAAAATTCAGGCTGATTGTTGGATATCCAAAATTCGATTTACGGATATCCTAAATTTCCGTAATTCAGCTTGATAAAGTGATTTTGAATTATGGATATCCTAAACTGATGAATAAATAGTAAAACGGCACCCTATAGAAACTGAATTTTTTAACTCGAAACTCGAAAATTTTAACTCGAAACTCGAAAATTTTAACTCGAAACTCGAAAATAGTAACTCGAAACTCGAAAATTTTGACTCGAAACTCGAAAATTTTAACTCGAAACTCGAAAATGTTGACTCGAAACTCGAAATTTGTAACTCGAAACTCGAAAATAGTAACTCGAAACTCGAAAATTTTGACTCGAAACTCGAAATTTTAACTCGAAACTCGAAAATTTTGACTCGAAACTCGAAAATTGTAACTCGAAACTCGAAAATTGTGACTCGAAACTCGAAAAATTTGACTCGAAACTCGAAAATTTTAACTTGACCTTAAGATTGATTGATCAAAATTACTGCAACACTCTAATCAATTGGCATTTTTTTTTTTATCTAATTTGGAGTTGTTACCCAAATTATAAACACACACACACAGCATCGTGAGATCTAAAATTATGTTTTGACATCACTGAATTTGGTAATATCACTCTCTGTCATGGCCTCTCTACAGATAGGGGGAGATCGATTTCCTTAATCTTTTGTTTATTGTCACCAACTTGTTCCAGGGTGTTTTGACAACACAACCCATATGACACCTGTTTATTAGTTAATCTGTAAAGGTGTGACCAGGTAAGAATAGGTTTGAACTTTTGCAATAGGTTTCAAAGCCTATTTAGAATGAGGTCAATTCTATGTTTATAAGCATGGTCACTGAGGTCAAAGAAGAAGTGTTTGAAGATTTTTTTTTTCAGTTCAGAAAAATCATAACACGTTACAGACGTATAGGTTATAACTTGAATGTTATGCGACAGTCTGCATGCTTAGTTTTTAACCCAATCATGGTTGATAACTATGTTGCCTTCTTTAATTGCACGCCGGTGGGTCGGGCGTCAGACTCTATGATGGCCCCGACTTGAAGCTATTCATTTTAGTTGGTTGGGGCCGGAGCTTCTTGTCTGTTGCTTGGCCCACCGGGGTCCAACTGGTGTTTTTCTTTTGCTCCGGAGTTAGTAGGTTATTCGGCGCCCAGGGATTTTCATCGTTGGGCAGCTTACTCAATCTGTGAGTCCTTGTTTTTGATTCATCAGGATGTTTGTCATAATTTATTTGTTTGTTCTTGATGATTCATTGACTAGTTAGAGATTCACCACGAGGACCGAAGAACTTATTAAATGTTATGAACCACTGCAGAAGCTGAGGGTGAGGTTAGGATCCTGTAAAACCGGTTTAAGCCCGCCAGTAACTTTGTGTTACTGATCGTTCCAAGGCGATACTTCTGTGGTGGTTCTTTTTGTTTTATGTCTTGGTGTTTAAAATTTTTTGTGCTGTTGGCGCCTTATGTATGTTTTCAATTAAGTTAAGGTAACTGAGTGGCCACCTATTGGGAAAATAGCTGCTCATTTGGCTTACGATATGTTTCATGGTATAAGTGCCTGATTGTTAGTTTGGTTTTTTCCCACCTCGGTTTTTGGAGTGGGAATCTCTGATTGCGCCTTTTCCTGATCTTTGCCTACTTGTACCTCTTTGTAAGAAGGGTCCTGAAATGATTTGAAAAATGTCAGAGAGAATTTCGATAAAAATAAGAGCTGTCGCAGGACAGCGTGCTCGACTGCTTCTGATCTTTGTCAAACATAAGGTCAAACCCGACCAGTAACCCAAAGCATTATGCTCATACATCTTTTTGCCTTGATGCAATAAGGCAAAATCACTGAACTATGAAAGTTAACTATAACTACCTAAGATTTAGAGGTCTCACTCATATTGTTCATATACCAACTGAGTGCCAAGACACAATGCAAAATCACTGAACCGAGAAATAAGGTCACACTGACCTATAAGGTCTAGTGATACTTACTCATAATGTGAAAGAAATATGATCATATACCCATTCAGTGTTGAGATATAAAGCAAAATCACTGAACCATGAAATTAGGTCATAGTGACCTATAAGTATGTTTGGGTTAAAGGTCTGGTCATACTCATTCATAATCAGAAAGAAGTATGAAAAAATACCAACTGAGTGTCGAGAAATAAGGCAAAATCACTGAACCATGAAATTAGGTCACAGTGACCCAGGAATACTTTACGGTCAAAGGTCTTGTCATACTCATACATATCGTGCAAGAAGTATGTCCATATAGTAATTGAGTGCCGAGATATAAAGGAAAATCACTGAACTGTGAGATTTGGTCACAGTGACCTAGGACTACTTTAGGGTCAAAGGTCTTGTCATACGCAAACATAGTGTGAAAGAAGTATGTTCATAAACCACTTGAGTGCTGAGATATAAGGCAAAGTCACTGAACCGTGAAATTAGGTCACAGTGACCTATAAGTATATTGGGGTCAAAGGTCTGGTCATACTCACTCATAATCTGAAAGAAGTAAGAAAATATACTAATTGAGTGTCAAGATATAAGGCAAAATCACTGAACCATGGAAAGTAGTTCTAACGACCCTTACCGTCATGACACACAAGTCAGTGTGACAAAGTCAAAAGATGAATGACCAACCATCTTCCTTAGTTGTTTCTATTAAGAAATAAAAAGAAAAAAAAAATTCGGGGAGTTCTAGATTTTGACCTCTAGCCACGCCCCCCTCACTCCGACCCAGAGGTCCGATGTCATGGAACCTAAAGTGTATGAAGTATGAATGCTTTATGATAAGTTGTTGTCAAGATATGGACTCCTTAAAAGTTACACAGCAGTACATCTATTTTTACAGTGTTCTAGTTTTTAACCTCCAGTCCCATCCCCCAGGCAAGGACCCAGAGATCCGATGCCATGAAATGAAACTCAACCCTACAGGGTACCTATGGTCCGAGTATGAAAGCCCTCTGATAAAAATAGATAAGATATAGACTTCTAGAATACTATATCACAGAAAAGCCATTATTATTAATGGTGTTCTAGATTTTAACCTCTAGCCCCACCCCCTGGCATGGACCCAGGGATCTGATGCCATGGAATGAAAGCCGACCCTACAGGGTGTCAAAGGCCCAAGTATCAATGCTTTCTGATGAGTGGTTGTCAAGATATGGACTTCTAGAAAACTTTAACACAAGAATTGCCATTTTTGAAGGTGTTCTAGATTTTAACCTCCAGCCCCACCCCCTGGCCTGGACCCAGGGGCCAGATGCCATGGAATGAAAGCTAACCCTACAGGGTATCTATGGTCCAAGTATGAATGCTTTCTGATGAGTGGTTGTCAAGATATGGACTTCTAGAAAACTTTAACACAAGAATTGCCATTTTTGAAGGTGTTCTAGATTTTAACCTCCAGCCCCACCCCCTGGCCTGGACCCAGGGGCCAGATGCCATGGAATGAAAGCTAACCCGACAGGGTATCTATGGTACAATTATGAATGCTTTCTGATGAGTGGTTGTCAAGATATGGACTTCTAGAAAACTTTAAGTGTGACGCGCACGGGAACGGGAACGCACACGGGAACGGGAACGTGGACGACCGGGGTGACTGCAATAGCTCTATGCACTTCGTGCAGTCGAGCTAAAAACCCAAAGAGGACAAGAAAATATATAATAATGTTAAATTGTTGACCAGTATGCATGAATAACTTTATTATGTGCCCATGTCATTGAAACCATAATCTGTTCCATATAACTGACGAATTTATTACATCAATAAAGAAAATGCTTTTTTGACATTTAGAGTTAGAAGCCAAAAATAATGACAAAAAATAATGACAAATGTACACAGTCTGATCTGTTACTGTATCAGAATTCCCATTTGATATATCAACAATTCTTGAAAGTCAAATAATTCCTGTTGTGAACATAATATTAGATATAAATTTATTTTGCTTTTTTCTTTTACTCTTTTTTTTTTCAGAAAAAGAATTTTCAGCACATCTTGAAATATAATCAGAATTTATTCATAAAATCAATCACGATTACAGGCATTTTTGAAAAGTATTCGAATAAGATTAATTTCAATCGTAAAATCTACGATTACAGAATAATGTTTGATTGAAAAAAATTTCAATCGAATAAAAGTAATCATGATTAATGATTAAGATTAACCTAGGTCTGTTGTCCACCCTGTCATTGTTGTTACGGACATTGTCAATGACGCTACGGTTTCCTTCAAAAGTGTTAATATACACAAGAACTGTATTGTCTTAAGAGATGATAACCCTCTTGGGTGTGATTTTGAATATGAGAGTTACCTAAGGATGGCATGTATTGGATTAGTGAGCTGTAATCATTTGTCTACACTGCTGATAAATAAAAAGTGTGTAAAAAGACTAAAATTTGATCAAAATTTTCATTTTTATTTAGTTTTAGCAGCCATATTGGATTCCATATTTTATATTTCACAATGATATAAATCTCATTTTATATGTGTGTAACGTTTACACAGTATGATACAAATATGACATAACTGGACTATATTGGGTCAGAAAACACAAGAATTTGCACTACAGGCGTTTAGTACTGTGTGGTTGAAATAGATGGCAGCCATCTTGAACTAATTTTATTGCCAAAGGGTGACAAGGTGATGTCAGTTGTGTTCATTTGTTGCATATTCATCCTCTACACCACTTATAATGTTCAAAAACATGAAAAAGAATGAAAGTTGGTTGAAAATTCAACTTTTTTTTAATTTAGGCGGCCATCTTGGATGCCATTTTTGTTTTACACTCATAAAAGACCATTGAGAGTGTGACTCTTTCACAAAATGATACATCTGTAACAATTATTGATAAAATATGCTCAGAAAAGTTTGGATTTTGCACTATACAGGTATTGTACTTTGGAGTTTTAACAGATGATAACCCTATTGGACGCCATCTTGAATTATGAGAGTTGCCCAAGGATGACAAAGTGGCATCAAGTGGATTCTTGTTTCTGAAGGTGTTGGCTGTCCTAATCAGTCAAAACATTTTCTATACACCGCAAATCCAGGTCCACCCCCGAATCTGCCAGACTATAATGGATTTTGCTTAATATAAGTAGCCATTCTGTTTTCGTTAAAAAATCGTTAATCCTTGACCGACATCAATACATAATAAAGCCAATTTGAAGTATGAAAGTTTCCAACGATGCGTGAAGATCTGCATTGATTAGTTGCTATCCATAATTCAATTTATATCCATAACTGTATTTATAGATACTCATTAATCAAGCTGATTTAATGATATGAATAAGTCAAATTATGTATAATTCATAAATCGTATTCTGGATGTCCATAAGTCCAAAATTGAGGCTGATTGTTGGATATCCAAAAATGGATTTATGGATATCCATAAATTTCCTTAATTCAGCTTGATTAAGTGATATTGAATTATGGATATCCTAAATTGGTGAATAAATAGTAAAACGGGCCCATAGAATCTGACTTTTTAACTCGAAACTCGAAAATTTTAACTCGAAAATTTTGACTCGAAAATTTTGACTCGAAAATTTTAACTCGAAAATTGTAACTCGAAACTCGAAAATTTTAACTCGAAACTAGAAAATTTTGACTCGAAACTCGAAAATTTTAACTCGAAACTAGAAAATTTTGACTCGAAACTCGAAAATTGTAACTCGAAACTCGAAAATTTTAACTCGAAAAATAGAAAAATGGCGATAGATGATCTCTTGCAGAGGAGTTAGATGATCTCTATGCTAACCAATCGAAGAAATACTCTTTAATTCGAATGACATGTACTTTCGGTTGACAATCATCGAAGATTGGGTTTATTGATTGACTAACATCCGTTTTTATGATGTTGGTACGTGACATATATCATGTTTCTGACATGATTTGAATTCGACCTTGGGGACATAAAACTGATGTAATATTTATGCAAATCACATGTAACCTTGATATTTTTATGTGTGTCATTGATGTGCTGACGCAATGTTAAAAAACGCGCTTTTACAATCAATTTCTGTGCACCACGACGATTCATATTGCGTCAATCCAAAATATTTTGAACCAAGGTCAGTGAGCGTGTTTTCCGAAAATGATACACTTTTAAAAAAAAGGAAAGGTCATTAGTACAGAGCTGTGTCATGCGAAAAGGCGTTGATTTTCCAATAATCGTTTTTGACTGGACAGTTTATCTCATTCAGTCACAATGTTCTATAATAAATCTACCCTATAACTGATCTGTATCTAATTGATTGCCTCTAAGTTTATGACAAGAAAAAACATTGATAAATTCATTGATATAATTTCCTTTTCTCTGGACATGACCATTTACTGCACTTGTGTTCGGATGTTAAGAACAAACTTCAATCAGAAAGAATTTGTTTGATGTGTATTTTTGACTTCCGCATTAGTAGGCCTACAATTTGATCTCGTGACCTAAAATATTTCATTGACAGGTCTAGTTTTCTCATGTTTGCATCACCGCTTTCGTCGTGCCTTTGTGAAATCGATTGTAGCTCACCTGAGCCGAAGTTACAGTATACCCATGCTCCGGCGTCCGTCCGTCGTCCACAATTTCAAACATCTTCTCTAAAACCGCTTGGCCAATCAAAGCCAAACTTTATTTGAAGCATCGTTAGGAAGGAGGAATGAAAGTTTGTATGAATGGTCAAGGTCGTATGACCAAGATGACCCATCATGGCTATAAATAGCAAATTCCTTTAAAAATCTTCTAAGGCCTATGATTTTGAAACTTGCCTTGAAGCATCAGTGAATGGAGCTCTACAATTTTTTTTTTTTTATAAATTATGACCCTGTGGTGACCTTGACCTTTCACGGCAAGGTCAACTTAGGATGCCTACGCATTTGAATGGGTAAAACTGGGAAAATGTCATTTAATGGCAGGAAACTTGCTTGAAGTGAGCAAATGGACAGAAGATTTATGTTTATGTAAAAACATTACCCCACGGTGGTTGTCTGCCAAGTTTATTGGTATATATCCCAGATCTCAGGTGAGCATTTACAGGACCATTGGTCCTCTGGTTGGTATAATCCTTGCATTGTTTGTTGTCGCCTCCTCGTGACCGACTGAAATCCGTTTTAACTTTTTTTAGTTAACGGAACCAATCTGACATTTGTCACGACATCAGAATTAGAATAGTTTATTGGCGAAACGTCAACCTGACAATACCACACCAGGAGGATGGGGTTTGACCGGAGGGGATTAGTCCCGAGCTCTCACAAGAGAAGTAAATTTAGACACACAATCATCCGAAATTTCAGCAGAGGAGATCAGAGAATCAGGGAGTTCATTCCAATCTTTAATACATTACGTAAACTTGCCCATGCAATATGATATTTTTCAGCAGCAAAAATTGAAAGTTTTATTGGAAAACTTGATATTTTTAGTATTTTTGCTCAAAACATTGATTGTGGGTACACGTTAAAACAGCCTCGCCGAGGCGGTTCTAACGAGTACCCACAATCTATGTTTTGGATCAAAAACTTAAGAAAAATAGGTATACCCCTGCATACCCCAGTTTTGCGATATAAAAGTGGGGTGTAAGGGGGTATATATTGTCTGGAGGAAAAAGCTATGCAAATAGGCATTTGTACTTGCTGAGGGTATATGAAATGCCAAGGAGTGCTGATTCCTACACAGCCTGTTTTTTGGGGATAAGGTCATCCGTGGGTACGGACTTAGAAATTTTGTGTTTAAGTTTTTGGTTAAAGTTTTTATAAGTCTATATATCTCTTGGTCCTGTTGATGGATAAAGTAGATACTTTGCATGTTGGTAGAATTGGTCCGAAGTTTTATGCAGTACCGTCATGACCAACCCTGGGTGACCTTGAGGTCAAGGTCATGGACTTAGAAATTTTGTGTAAAAGGTTTTGTTTTTTTATTCCGATAGTCCGAGGGCCCAATAGTCATAGGGCCCGTTAATCCGAGGGCCCGATAGTCCGAGGGTTGTGAAGCCAAATGATTTTCAATTAAATGTATCCCACCCTTTTCATTTTCTGTCTTACAGCTGCAATTTGGTATGTTTTACAACACGTGACCTGGCGTGGCTTCATATAAAGTATTTGATATACGTTGCAAATTTATAATCGTTTGCCTCAGATTTAAGTAACCCCAATCGCAGCAGACTTGTAAATGACCAAAATGACCTAAAATAAAAAAACAACACCATGGTATGTCCCACAAACTGGCATACATACTACCCATCTTGAAAAATCATTGTTTATGTTTAAACACTTTACACCGATAGCCAGGACCAGAAGAGCCGTAATATATAAGGCAAAAATGTATACATATATATCTGGCTCTTTGTTGTATTCCTTTAGGGAAACGCCCAAAAATAAACAGAGGTCAATTGCAGTCCTGTATTCAAAATCTTGGAACACAGTAAATCAGAAATGTCTAAATTGGCAGTTGTCCGTTTCTATTTGATACGATCAAAAATGACTACTTGGAGACTCAGCATCACAGAAACATTGTAACCAATTAATCACTCATATAGGGACACTTAATATGAAACAAATTTGGAGAATAACAACAATTAAAACTTTCAACAGTTACTAAACCTGCAAGAGCTGTCAAAACTAGCTGCCAACACTTAATTTCTTTCACGATAATATCTGATTCCACCATGTAAAAGCTGTTTTCGTGCACAAAAACAAAAATAAGCTGACTTTTGATAAAAAATAATTTGAGAATGTGATCAAGAACTTCGTCACTGTATGGGAGACATCCTGCATGTCTGGGGTCAGATAGAGGCTGCAATAAAACCAGATCTTACTTTCTTCTTAGGGCCTCAGTTTCCGTATCAGAAGGTTTATGTTTAATATTCTAAAGAATTCTGTTATTTATGAAAATGGACCTATAAAATGGTGACCATTTGACTATTTCAATTTAACAATTAGTCAAGACAAAGAAGATGTGGCTAAATTCTTACTACAAAGAAACAATATTAATAATAATAATAGCAGCTCTGTCATACATTCACGTATCAGCGGCTCAGCTCTGTCATACATTCATGTATCAGCGGCGCATCGCTCGCGTATCTGTGAGAATTTCGAAAAGCCGAGGTCTGAAGCGTATTTTGTTCGAAGTATATACCACGTACGTGTGACGTTCCTGCTACTCGCTTTGTTAACTCGCTTTTTAACACGAAACTCATTTTTTTATATATTAACTAGAAACTCTCTCTCTTTTAACTCGAAACTCACTTTTTTAACTCGAAACTCACTTTTCTAACTCGAAACTCATTTTTCTAACTCGAAACTCACTTTTCTAACTCGAAACTCGCTATTTTAACTCGAAACTCACTTTTTTAACTCGAAACTCGATTTTTTAACTCGAAACTCACTTTTCTAACTCGAAACTCACTTTTTTTAACTCGAAACTCACTTTTTTAACTCGAAACTCACTTTTCTAACTCGAAACTCACTTTTTTAACTCGAAACTCGCTTTTCTAACTCGAAACTCACTTTTTTAACTCGAAACTCGCTTTTTTAACTCGAAACTCACTTTTTTAACTCGAAACTCACTTTTCTTACCAGAAACTCGCTTTTCTTACTCGAAACTCACTCCCTACCAATAGTGACACACGAAATCAGGAGGTCAAAACTTTACATCAAAAGATGTTTTCTTTTCTATTTTGGTACTATGGTGCACTAAATGGCCATGTCCAGAGAAAAGGAAGAATATGCCATAATGAATATTTTAATGTTTTATCTTTATATAAACATCATTACCAAAAGCTTTCCAACCGATTATCGTCTAGATTTATTATGGAGCATTGCAGCGTATGAAATGAAATAAACTGTCCAGTCGAAAATGGTTATTGGCTATTTTGTCTTTTTTATGTGACACAGCTCTGTACTAGTATTACTGCTGTCTTCCTGAGGTTACTTAGGTCATTTTATACTACAAAGGGTTTACACATCCTTTGAAAACAGATTTTACTGTTAGGAACAGGATGAAAGGTGGAGAAAGGAGAACTGAAAAAAGTCATTAGATTTCGTTACCAGTTGTATATACTCTTTTGTTTATAAAACAGTTTGGCTGATTTAACAGAAACCAGACAATGCAACTTAATATTTTCACAACCCACCCCATCTTTGGCCAAAATGAACCATTAGACTTTGCACTGATTGTAGTTGTTTGTCAACAAGCAAACAGATATGGGCTTGTTTGTCCTATGAATACTGAACAATGTCCATACATTGATTGTTCATTTTTTTGTATTTTTAAGTTTATTTTGAAACAAATGGTAGCTTATTGCATAAAATCTTTAATTTACAATCTTATAGTTTATTTCTAGGTGTGTTCCCCCCACCCCTTCCCTAGACCTTGCATATCCTTTAGCTAGTTTATGTATTTTTCACATCATATAAAAGTGGCATCTTGGGTCTATTTGCGAAAATGTGTAATTTCCTGAAATTTTCCAGAGCTAAAATAAATATTTGTTATGGACAATTTTAAAGACATCAACTGTAGAATTGTAAACATTCATGGTCATATTTGAGCTGCCACATGGGAAAATCAACAATCTGCATGGGCGAAAACAAAGGCGCAGATCAGCTTCGCAATAACTGCGAAGCTGATCAGCGCCTTTGTTTTCGCTACTCGGATAGTACAATTCCTCCTCTACTTAATTCCCAAATTTCAAGCTTCTAGCTCTTTTCTATGCTTGTACAGGCCCGTTTGTGTCAGACTTGTTCGAAAACCACATTGTTGGTTTTCCCTTTCTTGTCAAACTGGTATCAGGGTGAGTATATTAGGTTCTTTACATGCATTTATAGAGATACAGTACAGGTTCAAAAGTAAATTTGTTTTCAATCTATGTGTATTGCATGAATGCTTAGAAATGGGAATTCCCAAACTAATGTTAAAATTGACATAAATTGTGCCATTGACTTTAAAAATATGCAAGCACACATTAATAATAATGAGCTAGGCATTTTCGTCCATGAAAGTGACATATTTGTCAATTAGGGAATATCCCAATCTAATGCATAGATGTCTTTACCGTCATGTGAAATAATTTTTACCTAAAAAACCACCTGAGGATGTTCCCCTGAACTCTCTTTGTAACTTATCACATGTATGTATTTCAAGCAAGCAATCCAACTTACATGCGGCCATAGCAGCATACTTGGCAGTTATTTCCAGCATCCTATCATCCCCCAGCCTGCCAATGTTTGTGTTTGTGACACCCTCAATCTTCCGTAGGTCCTCCAGACTAGTCGGGGTCAACTCGGCCATCTGACCTAGGGTCGTGGTGCGGAACACCGTGCTCCAGTTGAAGACACGACTCTCAGAGGCTACAAAAAAGCAGAATAAAGAAACATTTTATGCATTCATATACTTATGAAAGCAACATTTCTTCTCTCTTTCAAACCGCTTATCTGGGGACAACCAACACCCCCCCACTGAGAATGACCAACTCAGATGATGCACCAATAGCTGAGCCGCCCCAAAGGAAAACCAACAATCTGCATATGCGAAAACAAAGGCGCAGATCAGCTTCGCAGTAACTGCGAAGCTGATCAGCGCCTTTGTTTTCGCAACACGGATAGTACGATTCCTCTACTTTCTACATACAAAATTTCCAGCCTCTAGCCATCTTCTGCGACTGAACAGGCCGGTTTGAGTTGGGACTGTTCGGAAACACATTGTTGGTTTTCCTACGAGGTGGCTCAGGTAATAAACACCTGTCTGAGAACAACTTTCCACTGATCGGAACGACCTGTGGAAAGTTGTTCCCTGATAGGTATATGCATACTACAGTCTATTACTGACTTCATCTGTGTTGGTTGTTCTCAGTAGCATTAGTTGTCTCCAGGTAACCAGTGTGTCTTTGTTACTTTTAAATTTACATATGATTCACAATGTCAGAAAACCGTCTTCAGGGTTTCCAACCAGGTCAGACATAAACCGGTCTGTGCAGTCACAGAAGATGGCTAGATGCTTGAAATTTCGTATACAAGTTCAGGAAGAACTGTAATATCCTTGTAGCAAAAACAAAGGTGCACAGCTGATCTGCGCCTTTGTTTTTGCACAGGCAAAAACCCCGTTTTCTCATGAACTGGCTCATATAATCATTTACAATAAAATGGTGATTCACATACAGATCAACCTCTTAGTAATATTCCTGGGTCAGGCATATACCCTAAATGAACTTATAGGCTATTTGCTGATCTAGGTTTTTGTGTGTTTTATAGGCTATTTGCTGATCTAGGTTTTTGTGTGTTTTATAGGCTATTTGCTGATCTAGGTTTTTGTGTGTTTTTATCTTGAATGTATTCTGGGAAATTTTGCATCGTAAAGGCAGCTTAATTAGTGGTTACTAAAAATAAATAATTAAAAATATGGGATACTGAGAATATGTTTATGAGAAAATCTTAATTTGAATGAGAAAACCAACATACATTTATTACATATGCGAAAACAAAGACGTAGATTAGCTTCACAATAACTGTGAAGCTGATCATGCCTTTGTTTTTGCTACACAGATAGAACAGTCCGTCTATTTTTAAATCTAAAAAGTCCAGCCTCTATCCATCTTCTGTGCTTATACAACTTGGGTTTTGTCAGATGTGCTAAGAAACCACATAGTTGTTTTTCATGTCGCGGCTCATTTCAAGAATTCTATTAAACCTATTCAATCAACGTACCCAGTGTCTTAGCCATCTCGACGAGTTCATTGTAGCACTCTTCAATCAGTGTCTGTTTCTTACTGACCGGTTCCTGACCTATCTGTACCTCAGATTTCTTCCTGTTCTCCTGGACCTGGAGCTCTACCTGAGATAGGAACCAGAAAAGTGAGCCCTTGCATGTGATAACCAGCACTCTGGGTTTCCGACCAGGTCCAACACAGACCGGCCTGTACAGTCACAGAAAAAACCAGAGGACCATTGGTCCTGAGAACGCTCACCTGAAGCCTGATTTGGAGTATTAAGTCATAATGAAATGACCTTGACCTTGAATACTCACACACCTTTATTGACTTCATAAGTTGTCTGCATCTGCAAAGTTTCAGGTCTCAGGCTGCAATAGTTTCCAAACCCAGTGATTTCTGAGAAAACCATAATTTTAATTTTGATATTTAAATGACCTTGGGCCAAGGTCAAGACATGACCTTGGCCTTCAGTAATTACTTACCTTCAATGACTCCATTAGTTGTCTGCATCTAGCAACTTTCAGGTCTCAGGCTGCAACAGTTTGTTTTCGCCTTTTCCCATGTAAAAGCCTATGTTTCCAAAATTGACCTTGCCGTAAAATAGGTCAAGGTCATCATAGGGTCATCATTTCAACAAACTATGATGGGCTGGAGTCCCAAATGCTACATACCAAGTTTCATGAAAATTGGCCTGCCAGTTCTGGAGAAGATTTTTGAGTGGTTTTTACTAGGGATGTCATTTGGTGTCAGATTTAAGGTTCGGACGTTCGGAAACAAACATCCGGATGGTTCGAACGTTCGCATTTTTTCGGATCAGGTCAATATTATATGTACATTTACATGATTTTTTTTTTTATTGTATGTCCTTGAAAGAACATTCATAATCAAGAGTCACTGAGCTTGGCATTGTTTCCTTTGATGCTACGCAGAAACGAAACCCCATGCAATTTAGGCAAAAGTAACAAAATTCACGCTAAAACAGCATTACTCATATGCCATTATCAAAAATTCACGAACATTCACCGAGTTCCCATTTTGTCGAACTGACGCGTCAGAAAACAAATTTAATTTAGTCACAGTGTTAGGGTATTCTGAATTTGTTTCTGCTTTGCATAAATGGGTCAGCTTAAGAATCCACCTATTTGATTTGTCAAATTAAGATCAAAGTAAGCATACTTGTTTTGTCTAATCCCAAAACATTCTGTTAATCATCTGACATGTTGTTTTGGTGTGCGACGGTCTGTATAATTATTATTTTTTAAAACTCGATAAGTGTGAATCATTGTTTTTCAAAAGGCAACAAAAGAGGCCAATTATCATCTTTAATCCTTTCTTTGTTTATTGTCGCTTCCCCGTGACTTGCGTTGTCCCGTTAACCTGTTACACCTTAGTGACCTTTGACACTTCATGTTTAGAAATTCGTATTAAATACCTTGTTTCCTATTTTGCTAAGTAGATATTGTGTGTTTTTGTTATAAATTAATGGAAATTTACCTAAATATTGGACATATTGATTTTTTAACGAACGTCCGGATGCTAAAATTTGGATCCGAACTTCGGTACGGGATCCGAAGTTCGAACGTTCGGACTCCGGTTGACATCCCTACTTTTTACCATATATGGGCGTGGCGGCCATCTTGGTCCTGTGACCTGGATTTCGCTAAAAAACTTTCGTCTCCCCTACCCATGGATGTTCCACATAAAATTTCGCTTTGATTGGCCAAGCAGTTTCAGAGAAGAAGATCTTTGAAAAGTGTGTATGGACAACAGACTGGCCAAGGTCAAGAGATGACCTTGACCTATATTAATCACATACCTTCATCTACTCCGTTAGTTGTTTGCATCTACCACTTTTCAGGCCTCGGTCTGTGTTTTCGAAAAATCCATAGTTTTCACTTCTTCCTATGTAAAAGCCTATGTTTCCAATTTGACCTTGCCGTAAAATAGGTCAAGGTCAACCAAGGGTCATTAATTTTATCAAACTATGATAGGCTGAGGTCTCCGATGCTACATACCAAGTTTCGTGCAAATCGGCCCACCGGTTCTGGAGAAGAAGATTTTTGAGTGGTTTTTACCATATATGGGCGTGGCGGCCATCTTGGTCATGTGACTTCGATTTCGCGATCAAACTTTTGTCTCCCCTACCCATGGATGCTCCACATAAAATTTCACTTTGATTGGCCGCGCAGTTTCAGAGAAGAAGATCTTTGAAAAGTGTGTATGGACAACAGACTGGCCAAGGTCAAGAGATGACCTTGACCTATATTAATCATATACCTTCATCTACTCCATTAGTTGTTTGCATCTACCAATTTTTAGGCCTCAGGCTGCAATAGTTTTCCAAAAATCCATAGTTTTCACTTTTTCCTATGTAAAAGCCTATGTTTCCAAATTTGACCTTGCCGTAAAATAGGTCAAGGTCATCCAAGGGTCATCATTTTATCAAACTATGATGGGCTGAGGTCCTCGATGCTACATACCAAGTTTCGTGGAAATCGGCCCACCGGTTCTGGAGACTTTTGAGTGGTTTTTACCATATATGGGCGTGGCGGCCATCTTGGTCATGTGACCTGGATTTTGCGATCAAACTTTCGTCTCAACTACCCATGGATGCTCCACATAAAATTTCACTTTGATTTGCCAAGCAGTTTCAGAGAAGAAGATCTTTGAAAAGTGTGTATGGACAACAGACTGGCCAAGGTCAAGAGATGACCTTGACCTATATTAATCACATACCTTCATCTACTCCATTAGTTGTTTGCATCTACCACTTTTCAGGCCTCAGGCTGCAATAGTTTTCAAAAAAATCCATAGTTTTCACTTTTTCCCATGTAAAAGCCTATGTTTCCAAATTTGACCTTGCTGTAAAATAGGTCAAGGTCATCCAAGGGTCATTATTTTATCAAACTACGATGGGCTGAAGTCCCCAATGCTACATACCAAGTTTCGTGGAAATCGGCCCACCGGTTCTGGAGAAGAAGATTTTTGAAGGGTTTTTACCATATATGGGCGTGGCGGCCATCTTGGTCATGTGACCTGGATTTCGCGATCAAACTTGAAATGCCACTACCCAAGGAGGCTCCACATAAAATTTCAATTAGATCGGCCAAGCGGTTTCAGAGAAGAAGATCTTTGAAATTGTGGACGACGGACGGACGACGGACGGACGACGGACGGACGGACGCCGGATCATGGCCATCCTATAAGCTCACCTTGTGAGCCTTCGGCTCAGGTGAGCTAAAAACAGTTCAACCTCATTATAGCATGCTTCATTACAATGTGGTTTCCAAAACAACATGGCTTTGTCATGGCTCCCAAAATGATTATTTTGCTATAGAAACCTCATTTGCCATTAGAACAGAAATTTACTTATAACATGGTCTGTTTCTACAGACCCCAAAGATAGCATTGACCTGTAGTAATAACTTATTATAAGTTGACCTGTAGTAAGAAGCTTGACATTTTGGACTTAAGAAGAAAAGAAGAAGAGGAATTGTACTATCTGTGTAGCATAAACAATTGCTCTGATCAGCTTCGCTGTTACAGTTAAGCTTACTCGCTTAAGCTTTTGGTTTGCAAAAGTCTGTATTTTCGTATAATACTTGTGTTACTGACTATATAAGTGATAATACTTGTGTTACTGACTATATAAGTGGCCACCTGAGAAAACCAGTCTTCGGGGTTTCTGACCAGGCACGACACAAACCGGGTAAAGAAAGTAGAGGAATTGTACTATCCGTGTAGCGAAAACAAAGGCCCTGATCAGCTTCGCAGTTACTGCGAAGCTGATCTGCTTCCCTTGTGTAAAGTTGTGAAACTGCAGAATATTTATCTGGCTATTGTCGCCCGTTATAAAGGGTCACTGATGAGGGTTCAGTACTCAAAATTCGCAATATGGCCCATTCTACCTCCCTTTGAACATTTTCACTGCTTCCAAAGGATCAAACTTTTTTATTTCATTTAAGAGCAGTGAATACATTAATGAGAAAAGGGATGGGCCATACCGTGGTTTCGGCTACTTAAGCCTACTCAGTATCCCTTTAGTCATGTTATTCTGATAATGTTCCCAAATCTTCAGATCCAACTGACAAGAAATTATATCCACTACCATCAAGCAGACATTAAAATGATGATTTTAACCCATATTTGAATGAATTTTCCCCATCATCATCATTTGGATAAGTCCATTTTCATTTTTAGGGGTGTTAGGAGTGATTTTTATCTAATTTGTCTATTAACTTTGCAAACAGAATAGCCCCAGATGGGAAGCCGCATTCTGCGGCGTCACATCTGGGGCTATTCTGTTTGCCTTTGTCCCACAAAAAGGATGCAAGGCTTAAATGAGTTAAAGTTCATACACAAACTGTGGAAAGGTGATTTTGGGTGACAGCCATGGTTTCCTGGGTATTAACCAGTACTAGGCTGAGTAAATGGTAGCTGTGCAGTAACTGCACAGCTGATCAGTGCCTTTGTTTTTGCTATATAGCTGGTACAATTCCTCTTCTACTTTAATCCAAAATTTCAAGCCTCTAGCCATCTTCTATGACTGTACAGGTAGATTTGTGCCGGACCTGGTCGAAAAAGCCCTGTAGACTGGTTTTCTCATGTCGCAGCTCGTTATGTACGAACCTTCAATTTTCCATTAAGCACATCATTTGCCCTGCGTCCCAGTTTGATATAACATGCTGTCGTGTCCATGGCGGTAATCTTGAGCTCCTCATACAGTACGCCATCAATGACAAGCTTCCTGAATAATCTCTCCGCATCATTTCTACTGTACGCTGTACCACGTCCATGGAGGGCATTCTTGTCATGACCCTTGTCCACTATGTTCTTATTCTTCGATCCTGTGAAATGAATGTAAATTTGATTACATGAGCTGTAACTTGATCATGCCTGCTTTTGTATATTTGAAAACAAAGACACAGATCACATTTACAGTGAATCTTGAGCTCCTCATACAGTACGCCATCAATGACAAGCTTCCTGAATAATCTCTCGGCATCATTTCTACTGTACGCTGTACCACGACCATGGAGGGCATTCTTGTCATGACCCTTGTCCACTATGTTCTTATTCTTCGATCCTGTGAAATAAATGCAAATTTGATTATGTGAGCTGTAACTTGAGAATGCCTGCTTTTGTATATTTAAAAACAAAGACACAGATCACTTAAAATCAAGGGCATTCATGAAAGCTGTTTTTGCACCTAAAACACAAAAGAGCTTGTGGGTAATACGTTAACAATTTTTTAGATGAAATAATTCAAGAATTTAACCATAATGGACTCTGTCGACTGTCACTATTACTAGAAAATAATTGAGACGCAACTCGAGAAAACCAGTCTTCGGCTGTACAAAAACAGAGGAATGCTAGAAGCTTGAAATTTTGGATTTAAGAAGAAGAGGGATTGTACTATCCCTGCAGTGAATACAAAGGCCCTGATCAGCAGTTACTGCACAGCTGATCTGTGTCTTTGTTTTCGCATTCTCATGACATGCCTCAATTGAGTCCACCGTCAAACCACCCATCATAAATATTCATTTTTAAATTGACCATTGAAATCAGAACATTAGCTAACGGTCAATTGCGGTTAGACAACAAGGGGTTAGACAAACAAACCAACACATGCTTTTTACTGGTAAATATAGGTGCAAAAACACAATGTTTGTCTAAGGAAATAGGGGTGGGCGTGGTTATACCTTGCTGGCGGAGGAGTCAATTACAAAGCAATAACTATTACACAAACTAGCAAGTTATTCTAGTATGTTTGTATAAGAATGTCACATTAACCCTTATTTTACTGTTCTCGCCAGTCATTGTTTTGGAGGGGTAGTCAAACTTTACAGCTCACAAAAACATTTAAAACCACAAACTGTGTGTTTTTCAATTCAAGAGAAACCCTAGTTTGACCACTGAAATACCACTCTCTTTGTGGGTGTTCCTACGAGGTGCGACGTCTAAGAAATCGGGACCAAGACGACCCGTATTCAATAGGTTCAGTTTTGAGGAACTCCACTAACAACTTTGACACGATTTGAGTATGTAAAATGGTCGCCGGTTTGTCACATGACTGCCATATTTAAAAATCACATGACAGCTAGAGAATTATGGGTAAAATGACGGTCTCCACTGCAGTGTCTACTGTCACATAAATTACAGCCTAATCAGACTTTTTAAGGTGAATTAAGGGGTCCCAAGCAAGGTCACCCCCAATTCAGCCCTATTTATTGTAAATTCAGCAGGATAAGGGTTGACATAAGTATCTAGGTTTTGAGGCTAGGTAAAGGTCATCCAATGGCTATGTGTTATATAGATTTGTAATACTAAATTTCAAGATCAGAACCAGTATGAGCCGCGTCATAAGAAAACTGGATTTTTGCCTATGCAAAAACCAAGGCTCACATCAGCTGTGCTGTAACTGCACAGCTGATCAGCACCTTTGTTTTTGAAACATGGATAGTACAATTGACCATACACCACCTGTCACTCAAAGTATACACTGACAAGTAAATTTGTGCCGCCTCGTGGGAAAAGCAACATTGTGGTTTTCGAACAGGTCCGATACAAATCAGACTGTACAATGACAGAAGCAGGCTAGAAGCTTGAAATTTCGGATTTAAGAAGAAGAGGAACTGTACTATCCGTGTAGCAAAAACAAAGGCGCTGATCAGCTTCGCTGTTACCGCGAAGCTGATCTGCGTCTTTGTTTTCGCATATGTAGATTGTTGGTTTTCCCATGAGGTGGCTCATTTGTGACAAAAACCTAGGACAAACAAATGCACGTGGCTGATTGTGAACATGTTACAATGAATCGCATATAAAATGAATGTAGCTAAATCCTTGTTTGTGCTAGATTTTAATGAAAGGTGGAATGATAATACGAATCTCGTTTGGACAATTCCTCATCCTTTTAAATCCAAAATTTCAAGCTTCTAACTACATGTATCTTCAGTGATTGATCAGCCTGGTTTGCGTCAGTCCTGGTGGGAAATCCCAAAGGCCGGTCGCGGCTCATATGTTTACCTTTGAAGATTTCAATAAAGTGGATGAGTGTATAATCAGCCTTTCTCCCGCTGGTTAGATCTCGTACACATTTAATGATGAGCTTGGCATCTTCTGTTACATCTCGTAGCTTGAACGTCTCCTGGCAAATAAAAGTGACTAACTTCATGAGAAAGGTGTCTATGTGGTTTATGATATTATTATTATTTTTTTTTGTTTGTTTGTTTTAAGTCCCTTTCAACATTATTTTAGCTCATATGAGATGGGCCAATCAGAAAGTGGGCGAAAACGGGAGACCCCCAGAAAAACCACCTGGCACACCCACAAGCAGAACTTTGCTTGTCTTGGCAGATCAGCTTCGCAGTAACTGTGAAGCTGATCAGTACCTTTGGTTTTGCTACACAGATAGTATAGATCTTCTACTTTCAAAATCGAAAATTTCCAGCCTCTAGCCATCTTCTGTGATTGTACAGCTCAGTTTGTATCAGACCTGTTCGGAAACCACGTTGGTTTTCTCATGATGCTGCTCTAACGAGTACCCACAATCCATGTTTTGGAGCAAAAATAAGGAGGACATAGGTATACCCCTGCATACCCCAGTTTTGCTATATAAAAGTGGGGTTCAAGGGGGTATATATGCTACAGACATGCTTTCCTGATGTCTAAATCTGCCAGTTTCACACATACCTTAGATACACAGTTGTCACAGATCGCCCCTCTGAACTGACTACACTTGGCTCTGTCAAACTTATGCTCCCCGAAGTAGTGCAGGAGCTGTGCACGACGACAATCATATACATTCTCACAGTACTGTATCATGCGGAACAGGTTGTCGATATGTACGCGCTTGGAATCATACGTGGCACTTTTATCCACTGTAATATGGAAGAAACATCATTAAAGTAATGAACCTTGGAAGCAAATCTTCACAGCTTTCTCGATAGGACATACAATTCTGTTTCAAAAAACCTTGCCGTAGGGTGCTGTACTAGACATCTAAGATTTAGGGGTTAGGGACCCTGCCTACACTGACTTGTAGCAAGACACATTTATCCCTAATAGTAATACATTTAGTTAATACCGTGGTAGCAAAGGCTATGCTATTATTAGCTCACCTGAGCCGAAGGCGCACAAGGTGATTTTATAGGATGGCCATGCTCCAGTGTCCGTCCGTCGTCTGTTGTCGTCGTCCGTTCACACTTTCAAAGGTCTTCTCCTCTGAAAACGCTTGGCCAATCAAAGCCAAATTTTACATGAAGCATCTATAGGAAGGGGGAACCAATGTGTATACAAATAATCTAGGTCACATGACCAAGATGGCCGCCATGCCCATATATGGTAAAAACCCTTCAAAAATCTTCTTCTCTGGAACTGGTTGGCCAATTTCAACGAAACTTGGCATGAAGCATCGATGACTCAAGTACTACAATATGTATGTAAATCATGACCCTGTGATGACCTTGACTTATTTTACGGCAAGATCAACATAGGTAGCCAATGCATGGGAGAAAACTGTTAAAATGTCATTGAAAGGGAAAAACTTGCAGGAAATGAGCAACAGGACTGAATATTAATGATTCTGAAAAAATTTGACCCCAGGGGCTCATATGCCCCCACCCCGGGGCAATATACATGTATATTACCATATTATTCAAACATCTTCATCCCTGAAACTGCTTGGCCAATCAAAGCCAAATTTTATATGAAACATCTATAGGGAGGAGGAATAAATGTGTATATAATTAATTTAGGTCACATGACCAAGATGGCCGGCATGCCCATATATGATAGAAACCCTTCAAAAATCTTCTTCTCTGGAACTGGTGGACCGATTTTAAGGAAACTTGGCATGAAGCATCGATGACTCAAGTACTACAATGTGTATATAAATCATGACCCTGTGATGACCTTGACCTATTTTACGACAAGGTCAACATAGGTCGCCTATGCCTTTGAAAGTGTAAAACTGATAAAATGTCATTTGAAGGGAAAGACTTGCAGGAAATTGGCAAAGGGACAGGCTATTATTGATTATTATGAAAAAAATGGCCCCAGGGCTTCATCTTCCCCATTACTGGGGCTATTTCTCATAATATTCAAACCTGTTTATTGGTATATATAACAGATCTCAGGTCAGCATTTACACTTTACAGGACTATTCTCAGGTGAGCGTTCTCGGGACCATTGGTCCTCTGGTTTTTATCAGTATACAAATTTCCAGCGTATGGTTTAGTGTAATTCATACTGAATTAAAGATGTTTAGTCATTTCTCCATTGCACCTCAAGACACAAGATACAAGACTCTTTTCGACCAAGGGCATACAAAGATATTGTACAGAGAATAATCCTAGCGCAAATCCTGCTACTGAGGTATGGATAATAGCCCACAAACTATTAAGGCGCTTTGTTTAACCAATACCTGGATTTCAAAATTTGCCTTATAACAACATTGGCTTTCTGGAGCTAGTTGTTCAAAACTTTGTTAGCTTAATGTCATCGTTAAGACCTCAGCTTGTTAAGTAAATGCCGACTACATAATCAAATATACTATCGTTTTTTTTGTTGATAAAATAAGATATAACATTTAATCAACAAAAAATAACAGTGTATTTGTAATATTCATGTTTGAAATTTTAACGAAACATTAACTAACAATGTCGTTAATTTCAAACAACTGGGCCCTGGCCATACGACTGTTTCACTATCCTATACCTCAGTCAGGGAAACTCATTGAATACCGTGATCTTGCTAAGATTGCTGTTTAGCAGGATCTTGTGAAAAGTGGTGGGATTAAGATTGTAGAAATCCATGATCTTGGAACTTTTCAAGCATTTATGTGACCCTGTACAAAGGCAATCGACCCTGTACGAAAAGTTAACATAAAAGTTTGAAGATTTATAAATTATCTTTAATTATACCACCGGGTTTGAAAATCTACTGGCGATCTTGTTAATGGTAAACTTTTGATACAACAACATCGCCAAAAACTGATCTTGAAGATCACAGAATTCGAAGTTCCCCTGACTACCTCTATAAAGTTCACATACATTACCTTTCAGCATAGGTTGATTAAAGACTTGATCTGAATCGAGGTTTTAGAACTTTTTTTTTTTTCATGCTCAACTCAGCTGAGCATGAAATTATCTCATAAATATTGAACTAGTGAAAATCATTGAAAATTTCATGTTTAGATCACAAAAGCTTGCAATAATTTATCCTGCTAATAAATGTTAAAATGCCAACAAAGGTTGGCATTTTAACATTTATGAGCAGGATGAATGTTAGTCTCAGCTGAGCTGAGCATGAAAAACCTTTTATAACCTCGGGGCTTGATCAACTATATACTTGGATCTTGCAATGTGGAGATCACAAATATGACCCACTGAGTTTATACGTTTCACAATGAACCATGCATGGGCAGTTACTTAATTGAGTCGCCATCTTAAAATATTTTTTTTTTTTTTTTTTTTTTTTTTTTTTTTTTGAATCTGTGTGGAATTTATTCTGATTCTGATTGTCCCCGTAACAATCACTCTTCTGGACCCGGGGTTTCCAGAAGTGTTACATATAAAATATTTCTCTCTCTCTCATTCGCTCATCTAATATACATGTGCACTATTCTTCCTCACTCCTTGTACACTGTAAAGTTTTTAAATACATATAAAACATAATGTTTTTACTATCTTGTGGTAATAGTGCACCTTTCATACTATCTCTCACCCAATCAAGTATAATGTATAAACATTCTTACTTACTTACTATATACATGTATCTATATACAAACATACACAGATTCAGGATTTTGTATTTAAAAAAATGAAAGCAAGAAGCAAAGAGCAAGAAGAATAGAGAATAAGGAACAGAATGTCAGAAGGATGGGAAAGTACATGTAATAAACATATAGAAGTGGCAGCCTTAAGAAGGCAAAAGGGGAGATAGGATGCACAGTGTGTGCATTATGTTTCTAGTTTTATGAAGTCATTTGCTACTTGCATTATACATGTAACTAGCTGATCATTTTTGGTGCATTAAATCATACAATATCATTAAATAGTAATAAGTATGGGCTCCATTCTTTCAAAAATGTTTCATGTTTTTCTTCTGTATATGCTATTTGTTTGTGCACTTTAAACATAAATTTAAGTTTGTACTTGAAAACAAGTAGAGATAAAGATTGCTCTTTACATCTTGTTATATAAATATAATATTTTGCATACAGTATTATAAAGTTTAGAACTTTCGAATAACTCTGTTCTTTCTGCCATCCAAGTATGAAATATTTTTCAGAAATGTGACAGTCAATATCATATGTACTTAACCAAGCTACCACACTTTTAATAAAATTTTGTGTCATTTGGCATTGCCAAAACAAGTGTATAATTGACTCATTACTTGACTGGCAGAAAGTACATAGTCCATCATTTTTAATTCTCATTTGTTGCAGTAGTTTATTTGTGACCAATACATTGTTATTAATACTTATTTGAAACCATCTCAGTGCTGGATATGAAGTAACTCTGTATGGGAATGTGTATATGGCTTTCCATTCACTTTCTTCAATATGGTAAATTTTGTTCCATGTAATCTTTCCAGTAGGAATATCATTATTTTTATTTAGTATTTGATACATATCATTTGATCCTTTTCCATGTCTTAAAATATGGCGTATTGTTGATGGTATAATAGGAGTTGGCGCCTTAAAGCTAATATCTATTTTAATATGTTTTAGGTACTGTTTAATTGCTTTAATCAGCCCATTATATTGAAGAAAGTTAGTTTTTATTCCTGTATTCCTGCTGAAGTCTGCTTGTGTATAGAAATCACCCTTATCATCAACTAAATCATTTATATATTTTACCCCTTTATTAAACCATGGTTTAAAAAATATACTTGTGCCATCTATTTTAATGTTTTCATTATAAAATAGTGGACTTTTCAATACATCGTCATCATTAAGGATCATTTGTTTATTTAAATGTCTAAAAGATAATAACACATCTTTCCAAAATTTGTTAGGTATATGTGTGATTATTTCTTGTATATAATTCATGCCTAATGGTGTTAAAGAGCGCTTTTCCCATAGTGTTACTGTTTTCTCTAGGTGATGAAGTTTAATTTCGTAATTATCATTAATCATTTTTTCTAGATCTACATTAAAATTTATTCCCAGTAGTTTAAATGTATGGCCACCCCATAACAATTTCCATTTTGTTTTTATAGAGTCTGAGCTATATTTCTTGGAGCCTATCCAAACGAGCTGTGTTTTGTCATAATTTATCTTTAGGCCTGAAATTTTTGCAAATTTATCAAGTTCATCTAATGTATTATTGAGAGATTCAGCTGAACCATCCAAAAATATTGATGTATCATCGGCAAATTGAGATATTTTAAACTCAGTATTACTGACAGTGATTCCTTTTATCCTTTTATTGTTTTTTATCATTGTTGACAGAAACTCTGCACATATAATAAATAAATATGGTGACAATGGATCACCCTGGCGACAGCCACGCCCAATTGAGAAGAAAGAAGAGAAATGTCCATTTAGAGAGACAGCAGAAGTTATGTTTTTGTAAAAGACATCTACCCATCTTACTAAAGAATCACCAAAATTAAGCATTTTTAAAGCATTTTTGATAAATCTCCAGGACAGAGAGTCGAATGCCTTTTCAAAATCTATAAGTAGTATGAGTCCTGGGATGTTATTTATTTCTGTAAAATTCATTAAGTCGTATATAAGCCGAATATTTTCTCCAATATATCTTCCTTTTATAAATCCCGTTTGTTCTTTAGCTATTATTTTATCTAATATAAGTTTTATTCTATTTGCAATGCTACCTGATGCTAGTTTATAAACAATATCTAAAAGGGTCAATGGTCTCCAATTTTTAAGGTACTGTTTTGGTTTGTTTTCTTTTGGTATGCATGTAATAATACCTTGCCTCTGTGTAACTGCTAGTTCTCCTTTTGTATATCCATAATTTAATGATCTTAACACAAACTGTCCAAGCTGTCTCCAAAAAGTTTTAAAAAATTCTGCAGTAAAACCAGTTATTCCAGGGCTTTTATCATGCTTCATATTATATAATACCTCTGAAATTTCTTTTAAGGTTAATACTCCTTCCAGTTTTGCAGCTTCAATATTGCTAAGTTTAGTCAGTTTTGCATCTTTTATATATTCTCCTAATTCAATATTTTGTAATTGATCATCTTTATTTTCGTATAAGGATTTGTAAAAATGTTCAGCCTCTGCCAAAATTCCCTTCTGGTCCATTATTATTGACCCATCATTTTTTTCAAGTTGTCCAATAGTTTTTGAAGTGTAATTATGTTTTTCCAAACCACAAAAAAACTTTGTAGGTTTTTCACCTTGATCTATATATTGTGCTTTTGCACGAATCATATATCCCTTTAATTTGTCATTTCTAATATCGTAAAGTTCTGTTCTGAGATTTTCTAATTGTTCAAAGTTTCTTTCATCTATACTGTCTTCTAATGCCTCAATTTGTTTTATTAAAAAAGTTTCTCTGGTGTTTCTTTGTTTATTTTTAAAGCTTGCATATGAGATACATTCTCCTCTTATTTCCATTAATAGTGTGTCTAAAAAAAGTTGATCGTTTATTACAAATTGTAATTCTTCATTTGGGATATTATTTATTTGTTCTCTGTTGTAGACTGGTATTGCATACTGTGATTTTATGTCTTCAATTTTCTTGTTAATTTGTTTAAGATAGTCAGGATCTATCAGAAGTGAATTATTATGTTTCCAATATGATTTTCCATGTTTAATTTTTGTCATATTTAGTTCGAGTAAAATAATAGCATGATCCGACCTGTAGCTAGGAAAAATAAATGTGTCTCTAACATAGTGAAATAGACTTTCTGAAATTAAGAAGAAGTCTAATCTTGCTTGTTTACAAGGGTTGCGTTTTTTCCAAGTAAACTTTTTTTTATTTGGATATTTTTCTCTAAAAGGATCTACTAAGTACTTTTTATTCATAATTTCTAGGACTTTTTCACGAGCTTTAGTATTATTGATATTTTTGTAGTTATAATAGTCTAATTCTGGATTTATAACACAATTATAATCACCACAAATTATTACCTCGCTGTTGCCAATTTCATCTATATAGTCTAAAATCATTTGGAAGAACTGTGGATTGTCGTTATTAGGACCATATAGATTAGTCAAAGTTATTTGTTCATTATTTACACTCATATCTAATATAATATAATTTCCATCTGTATCAATTATTTTTCTATGTATTTTAAAATCCAATTCTTTCTCGAAAAATACTGCTACCCCTCTAGCGTTAGATCGGCAGTTACTAAATATGCAGTTATTACTTCCCCACTGATCTCTGATATTTATTTCATCTTCTTTTGTAAAATGGGTGTCTTGTAAACAATATATGTGACTTTTTTTATTCTTTATATAGTCAAAAACATCCATTCGTTTTTGGATACCATGAAGGCCTTGTGTATTATAAGAGATAATTTTTAAATCAGCTATGACTTATAAGACTAGAGTCACAAAGGTACAAACACTGTGCATACAGAGGGAGGAGGCTGCCACAAAGAACAAAAAGGCAAAAAACAAAGTACAAAACAGAAACAATATAGAATGTGAACATAACAAATGCATGAAGTTTGAATTTGTGTTAAAGATTGGTTTACAAGTTTAGGAAGGACTCTGATCATTAAGAACTGTATCTGGCCAATAAGCTATAAACAGCACTATTTCTTTAAATCAGAGTTGGAAACAGACAAAAAAGAACTAAAAAAGAACTCTCCCTTGAAACTCTGATGGCCAAATGGATGTAGGGCCAGAAACTTTCCTTACTGACCTTAGTCCTTTCAAGGTGAATTGTTTCAGAACAATTGGTATCAACAAAAGATTTTATAGATATTGTAACAGACAGGCATTTAATAACATTAACTTCAGAGTAAATATCATGCTTAAACAAGAAAAAAAAAACAACAACAGTCTTCTATCTTAAGCAAATGTTTACATTTGGTTCTTCACTTATGCTTGATATCATATGTTACAGTATTATAAAATGTATATAACATCAGGATAGCATGTCCATCTAATATTTATCCCCTTATTCCCTACTTTTATAATTAAAAACTGGGGTTTGCAAGGCTATATATGTCCTTCTTATCTCCGCCCCAAAAACACAGCTCCCGGGTCCCCATTAGAACCGCCTCGCTGAGGCGGCTCCAATGTGTACCCACAATCCATGCCACAAGCAGAAATAAGAAAAAAATATCAAAATTTTCCTACTAAAAATTTTTCAATTTCTACAACTTTGGAAAAAATCTGCATATTACATGGGCATGTTTTAGTCATGTCAAGAGTAAAAAAGAGAAAAAGTCACATGTCCCTTTCTTCCAGTTTTGCAGCGCAGCTCAAAACAGGATAAAGGACTAGACTTCTGTTATTTCTCAAGCAGATGTATTAACTATGACAGGCTTACCGAAACGAAATGCAAGACTGAATGAAGTATATTATATGTACAGAGAATTATCTATTTATATACTGAGAGGAAATAGAAACTTAAGTTTACAGTATTACACATTTTTATGTTAGTTCTAGGTTTAATTTAAATATAAACAGTTGGCAAACTTTCAGTGTGACATTTTGTGATATCTTTATCTAATTTTACATTTTAGAAAATTTATTCCGTCAAAAGTACGAGTGTTACGTCATTTTTACGTTTTCACCTAAATGCGCATGCATGACAGTCCAAACGATGGAAAGTGCCGCTTTTGGTCAAGCAAAATGACAAGCATGAACGTCTGCGTTCACAAATCTAAAAATACGGTCAAAATATTGTAAATTTCAGACTTTATTCTACAAAACGTGAACATTTGATTTTAACGTCAAATATGAAAGTGATTTTCACGGCGTTTTCTTACGCCAGGAAAAGGTTTCGAGGCTGCATGATTAACGTTGGTGTCTATAGGACCTTAGATGAGGGATTTGACTCATTAAAATGAAATTGTTCATCCGTTTTCGGGGTTTACAATGTTTACCTTTTCATTGTGAGCGCCACGTCAACGTTAGAAATAGAGCTCCCATTTTTTGTATACAAATGTTTCATAAGAATCAGCAAGTGATAACGCATTATTTCAATTGTCCATTTCTTTGTTTACGTTCACTAGAAAACATGAGTCACCGATATTTCAAACGCGTCAAAGTGACGTAACGTACAGCGACTACGAACTTCTAACCTATGCAAAAGACGTCTTGTAGAAAGGTAAAAGTAGGCAATGATGCCAGGCCACCCGTTCGCAAAATAAAATAGATGAATATTCAGCAAACATGAAAAATAAGCAAAAATAATGGTTACGTTAATGACGTTTCTTTTGAAAACGTCGTAAAGATCTTAAATGTGATTTTCGATGCATGAGTATATCAGTGGACAGCTAACTTTGAAGCCTGCAATCGAATGAGAATAAATCATACAGATTTATGCTTCTTTACAACATCATACACCATACCCCTCAATTCGGTAAATGAACTTGAACACTCTGATTTTGAACATGGCATCGAAAAACTGACCCCAGACGGCCCCATAGGCAAATTGTTTCTTTTTTGACGAACCAGTTTAGTAACAGAAAAGCTATAGAAGCAGCTTTTATAAAAAGAAGCAAACATTTTCCTTTTGGTTCATTGCCAGGGCTCTCTATAGTCAAAACTTAAGTTTCTAGTTCCTTTCAGTATAGTTTTCAAGTTTTAACACATCTCTGTACACATGTCATTAAAGAATTCATAATACAACTTAAGAAATATAATCTTTCAGTATCATGACTATAATTGTCTTTCAAATATACTAGCAAAAATGCTTTTTTACTCAGAGTTAGAAATAGCTTTAGAACCAAAAAATGATACTCATGCAAAAAGGAAACTCATTTACTATCAGACTGGCATGACAATTGTTAAGACTGGCAGGTTAAATGCTCAAGGTTTTATATTATTAAGCTTGTGTACTGATGATGAGTTTACTCAGACAAACATATCCCAGACAATGACACACACACATAATTACAGTTTTTTTATTTTATATAACTTCCAATATTTCAACTTTCAATATTTATAAAATTATACTATACATTATATAGTTTAAATGACAACATATTTATTCATATTGTTTATGATCATGTGACTTATGAATTGAATGACTTCTAGCAGTTTTTCCCTGCCTGGTCTGTGTCTGATATGGTAAAGAAATAATGATACTAATCGGGCTATTCCCCGACATAGTTTATATTATATACTGTTACTAGAGCTAAGCCATGAGAAAACCCTATTAAGCACTTTCATGTATATATACTATATAGTAACTGTAAAACAGAACACATACAATAGGAAAAATGGCATCATGAGAAAGTCTGTCTTTAGAACTCTCAACCTGTACAAGGAACATCCTTTCTCTGCTACCTCTAGCTATCTTTAATCATGTAACATGGTCTGTGTCTGACATGGTCCCAAAGTTCATAAAACAGGCTTTCTCCTAACATTGCATGCATTTTAAAGATTATATTGCTGGGCTGATCAAACTTTTGTGTGACAGTCAATAACTATTTAACTGTTAACAGGACCATAAAAAAAAAAAAAAAAAAAAAAAACCTCTTAAGCAATTCGAACAAGTTACATGTATGTAGTATAGTCTGGAATTACTTTGGAAAGAAAGCAATAACTATAACAAGACAAAAATTATTTCTAGTAACCAATAATGGCCAGAACAGTCTGCGCCAAGTTGTAGGCTGATCTGCTAAGGACAAACAAATGGTTTCCAGTGATGTTGCATAGTGACCTAATACAGACATTATTGTTTGGCAAAAAGTAGTGGTATTACATATGACAATACAGCAATATTAATATGTTTGATTCAGTTTGATTTGTTGTTTTACATCCCAGTCAACATTATGTTCATATCAGAATGTTGCCATTATAGTAATACAATGTTAAGTGTTCAAAATTTGTGATTAGATTGAGTTGTCAAAATTAATGTTAATAGTTTAAATGCTTACCTAGGTTTCCAGAAGCTATTATTCCACATTAAATTTTCCATTTAAAGTCACAACATGACATAAAGTCATGTTTTTCATAATAAATAATATGCACTTTCACACATTCACACATACCTTATGATGAAAATGAAAGTTATATGTTCATTATATTCCTGTAGAACAAGATCTAATGTTTATGATAGGCCTCTTTGTATCATCTAAGTCTCAGCAATAGTTCTCTCCAGCAGTAATCAGTCACTGTAATGTCATACTGTCAAGTGTAGATATAGAGTTAAAGAAATGTCATTTATGTTACTTCAGTAATGTCAAAAAGCATAACAACAGGAGTTATGCCATAGTGGCTCACTAGCCACCACAGCCATGATCTTCTAGAACGTCGCCATGGGTTCGGCCTCAGGATCAGCCTCAGGATCGGCCCCAGGCTCGGCCCCAGGACCCTTCTTCTTTCCCTCTAGGACCTCGCTTATATCAGAGTGTATCTCGAACTTGAAGCGTGTACCCGATTTTGACTTCCCATAGACGCTTCCGTTGAAGTACCATGCCGAGTCTATGTCTTTATGTTCCATGAGACGGTTTATCAGTTTTGTGTTTGCTTTTGTCACATCGTCCACTAAGCGATAGCCGCCATGTTTCATTTCTTTTCTCTTTTTCATAATTTTTGTTTTTTCATTGTTATTTCTTAATTTTATGAGCACTGGTTTGGGCATTCCAACTTTGCCAGGTATTCTGTGTATTGCCATAATTTTATTGTCCTCCAGCTTCACATTAGCCTTTGACTCGAGGATCTGCTGAATTTTCCTAATTAGCTTTTCTTCATCCTCGTCAGCATCCTCCACTACCCCCATGATCTTAATATTATTTTTTCGTGAATATTGTTCATTTGTATTGGCTCTCTGGGATGCTGTTTGGGCAACTTTCTTTGTTTTGGTCAGTTCTTTTTGTAATTTGTCAACCTCCTCTTTGAGGTGAACTGTCTCATATGTCAGCATGTCCATTCTGTCAGATGCTTCCTTCATTTTCTCTTTGATTTTTGCATCAAGTTTTTCCTCAAGTTTGTCTTCCAGGTCGGAATCAAGCTTTTCATCTAGCTTTTTATCTACTCTCCTTATCATAGATTCTTCTACTTTGGTTTGCAGGTTGGTGATCATATTTTGAATAGTAGTTTTTATATAGACTTTCATTTCATCCTTTGTCATGAGGGTTTTGAAATCTTCCCTAGTTTGTCTGATTTCTGAGTTCAGTTGATCTAACTGTCTTTGTATGGAGGTGAATTCATCTCCAAGGCTACTGTCTGCCACTTCTGAATGTATTCTTTTTTCCTTTTGTTCTGTTGATCTAGCTGTCCCAGTTACTTTGCCCGGGGTAGCATTAACTGAACTGCTATTTGGCCCACTGCTTAACGCCTCAGCTGTGTTCTTATCCATTCTGTTATGTCTCACAGGTATTAAGGGGAAGGCTCAAAATGATCTATATATCCAAAATCCTTTGTTATCAGGTTACACAGGTAATATTTATAATCCTTTGTTCACTGAAGATGAATCTGTTTTTCACTGATAACTCATTAATTATCAAAATTTTCTTTTTGATTTTTCACACCACTGATGATGATCAGTTTCTGCACAATATGACACCAAATTTATTCCATTTGAATCACTAATTTTTTTCTTTTAACACAAAAACAAGCAGAGATCTTTAAACTACATTTCAACACCTAAATAGCCATCTTAAAATATAGTCATTACTTACTTACTTATTCCGATAATTTGTATGACCTACTTTCAATAATTCTCCTCCATCTCTTCACATCAGCATACGTGTACAGGAGTATACACGCTGACAGGAGGCCATCTCTACCAGCCCGCCCAGCCTCCTGGTAATAGCCCTCCACAGACTTGGGTATGGAGTAGTGGATAACAAACCGGACATCGGGCTTGTCAATACCCATACCAAATGCTATCGTAGCACAGATCACCTGTAAGAGGACAGTACATAAACACGTCCATGTAATATACAGATTTTTATTAAGTTATAAAACTGAAAATTTTCAGTACAAAATTTTTGATATTTTTCTTATTTTTGCTCAAAACAGAGATTGTGGGTACACATTAGTACCCACTAACGAGTACCTACAATCTATGTTTTGGAGCAAATATAAGAAAAATAGGTATACTGCTAAAACCCCCAGTTTTTTCTATTTAAAAGTGGGGTTTGTGGGGGTATATTTTGACGGACATGTTTTTCTGATGACAAGCAACATTAACCATCACCGATTCATTTGGTGCGATAGGGCATGATTTTAGACGTTTAGCCCAGTATGATCACTCTCTTTATTGCACCAACAATTTTGTGCTCTTTCATCAAGATATGAACAAGACTGCCAGATAAATGACTGAATATGAGAATTCCAACTGAATGAGAAAACCAACAATCTGCATATGCAGAAACCACATTGTTAGTTTTCTCATGAAGAAGCTCATATAATGACTACAAATACCTTGCATCTGTTTCCATTGAGCCATTTTTCTTGAATCATGGTTCTCTCACTATCACTGAGGCCTGCGTGGTAGGATACTGACAATATCCCAGCCTTGCTCAGGTTACACGCTACATCATCACATTCTTTCCTGTTAAGTAGATACAGTTCAACCTCATGCCCTACAATTCAACCTCATTATAACGGCCCTACAGTTCAACCTCATTATAACGGCTATACAGTTCAACCTCATTATAACAGCCCTACAGTTCAACCTCATTATAATTGCCCTACAGTTCAACCTCATTATAACAGCCCTACAGTTCAACCTCATTATAATTGCCCTACAGTTCAACCTCATTATAACAGCCCTACAGTTCAACCTCATTATAACGGCCCTACAGTTCAAACACATTATAATGGCCCTACTGTTCAACCTCATTATAACTGCCCTACAGTTCAACCTCATTATAATTGCCCTACAGTTCAACCTCATTATAACGGCCCTACAGCTCAACCTCATTATAACGGCCCTACAGTTGAACCTCATTAGAACAGCCCTACAGTTCAACCTCATTATAATGGCCCTACAGTTCAACCTCATTATAATGGCCCTACAGTTCAAACTCATTAGAACAGCCCTACAGTTCAACCTCATTATAACAGCCCTACAGTTCCTCATTATAACGGCCCTACAGTTCAACCTCATTATAATGGCCCTACAGTTCCTCATTATAACGGCTCTACAATTCAACCTCATTATAACAGCCCTATAGTTCAACCTCATTATAACTACCCTCAATATAGTGCGGTTTTCAATATAACACCATGTCATTGCTCCCAAATGATTACTTTATTAAATGTCTATTGTAAATAACCTCATTATAACACGGTTTCACTTATAGCACGGTCTGTTTCCATGGACTTCAAAGATAGCGTTATAATGAGGTTGACCTGTAATGAGGTGGTGGTAGTGTTGATGTTTTAAATCCCACTCAACAGCATTGTCATATGGAGACAGGATCTCTGTCCAAAAGACTAAAGAAGCCTGGCTCAAGGTTATAAAACTTTTATCATGCTCAACTCACTGAGACAAAAATTCATCATGCTCTTAAATCTTAAAATGCCAACAATTGTTGGCATTCTAACATTTATTAGCAGGATAAATTACAGACTTTGGCGTTATAAACCTTCAATTTCAATATATTTTAACTATTTTGGCATTTATGAGGAGTTTAAATTTTATGCTCAGCCAAGTTGAGCATGAAAAAAGTTTTATAACCTTGTGGCCTGGCCTCAAACTCATGATGCATGATTACAAGATGCTACTTTAGGTTTTAAAGTTAATAATATGAGCTGCGTAATGATAAAAACAACATTTTACACATGCGAAAACAAAGGCGCAGATCAGCTTGGCAGTAACTGTGAAGCTGATTAGCGCCTTTGTTTTACGCTACACGGATAGTACAATTCTTCTACTTTCAAAACCCAAAATTTCCAGCCTCTTGCCATTTTCAGTGCCTGTACAGCTTGGTTTGCGTCGGACCTGTTCGGAAACCGCACTGCCGCATTTTCTCAAGACTCTACTCATACAACTTGCATATTTTCCAAGAACAATCAAATAAATCAACATAGATGATAATTCAGTAAAACAGAATCAGAGAAAAGTTCATCAGGCCTAGAAGTTTTTCTGAGGACCTACTCGTCTTGTGGGGCGAGTTGTAACAATTTTCACTCGTCCTTACTGCTGGTGCACTCGTCCTTAAAATCTGCATTCCAAGAGAGACAAAAATCAACAAAACATTTTGCTGTTCAGAATCACCCAAGCCTTGCAGGCAGAAGCCCTGCTTCGACATTTTTGTCTACTTTCGATATCAAAATGGAAATTATTGATTATTTGACTTTTGGTGTAAGCCGTTTTATCACATGGAGATAAAACCCGGGATGTTTTAACATCCGGCTGACAATCGGAAACGAAATCTTCAGCTGATTTTGCATGTACGGACATTTACTGCCTCGAGTCAGTCCCGAAAATGCTACTCGTCCTGGCGGGCGAGCCAGTGTAAATTTCCACTCGCCCGTATCGAACATTCACTCGTAAAAACGAGCGAACGTGTGGATTTTTCTAGCCCTGGTTCATGCATAACAGCATACTTTTTTTCTTGCTTGATTTTTTTTCTAAAGAAAGTCCTTATTCAAAATTGATTTTGGCTCTACTGTTTTGTCAATGACTTTCAAAATTTCTGCTGTGTAATTTACTTAATTTCATAGAGAAAAATATTTCATATACACTTAAACTGTTACGAAATATCTACAAATACAGACACAGTCGCACTAGAAAAATCTAACTTTAAACAAAATGAGCCACTGATTCAGAAAACCAATAATCTACATGATGTGAAAGCAAATGCGCAGATTAGCTGTGCAGTAACTGATCAGCGCCTTTGTTTTTCGATTCCACAGATAGCATAATCCCTCATCTTCCTACATCTAAAATTTCAAGCTCCTAGCCTTTTTCTATTGCTATACAGCCTGGTCTATGTTGGACATGGTCCGACGACCAGATTATTGGCTTACTTACATCAAGACAACATATCCGTGTAATATATACCCCTGTATACCACTTTTATACACAAAACTTGGGTGTGAAGGGGTATACCTATTTTTGCTCCAATACATAGATTGTGGGCACTCGTCAGAACCACCTGGATTAGGCAATTCTAATGTGTACCCACAATCTATGTTTTGAGCAATAATAAGAAAAATATAAAAAAAATTCAACTAAATGTTTGTAATTTTTACAACTTGAGAAAAATCTATATTACATGGGCATGTTTTCTGAATTCATTATGGGCAACAGCTCAAATACCTTGACAGACAATAGACTATTCCACATTTTCCTGGAAACTTTTCCTTTATGATCTTTATGACATCATTGGTAGCAGAGGATGGCTTCTTGGTCAAAACTTCCATCTTCAAGTTGGGTCGGTTGAAACTCTGGGTGAACCTGCAATTATTATACATCTATCTCTTTATAAAATGATTTGCGACATGAGAATGGTTTAACCAGTCTTTGGGATTTCCGACCAGGTCTGACACAAACTGGCCTGTGCAGCACAGAAAAAGGCTAGAAGCTTGAAATAAATTTAGGAAGCAAAAGGAATTGTGCTACCTGTGTATTGATAACAAAGGCACTGATCAGCTGTGCAATTACTGCACAGCTGATGTGCGGCTTGGTTTTCACATAGGCAAAAATTGGTTTATCTCATGATGCAGCTCAAATGGTTCATTACATCATTGTTTTGGCTTTAACTCATATAAGCCTGGCGTCCCTTTTGTGGAACATAGGCAAACAGTATAGCCCCAGATGTGACGCCGCAGAACACGGCGTCCCGTCTGGGGCTATTCTGTTTGCACAGAGAAAATTCATCGAAAAATGAGATAAAAAATAAAAATCACTCCTATCACCCCTAAAAATGAATGTGGACACACCCAATTGATAATGATTGATGGGAGAATATTTTCGTCAAATATGGAAATATGGGTTAATACACTGTATTTCATCTATTTAGCAGACATGCTCCAAGTATCACACACCCTGGACTTTTCCAAACAATATGTGCATAAGAAAGTGCCTAGCATATTAATATTTACCACCTAAAAATTCCCAAAATTCTATGTTTTTGTTGAAGTTCAACATTTATACCATTGTGCAGACTAGGCAATAGGCACAAATTAACAGAACTTTTGATAAAGCACCTGGTTTTAAAACGAGGGTAGTCAATAAGGCGCAACGGTTTCCATGGCAACAAACAAATAACTTTGTTTCAGAAGAACTATAAGTCTTGGATTGTGTTAGGGCTATTCCAGTAAAACATAAGTACGGGGGGAAGAAGGCACTTTGAATTTTGACCCTCCACCTATAGAAGTGAATTTCATCTCGACTGAGCCACCTACAGATCCGTTCATTTCAATAAAACACCCTCCTACAGAAGCAAAATTTAATACGGATAGAAGTAAATTAAGAGGGAATTTTTTAGGAACAGAAGTAAATTTTTGTATTGCTGTTTTACGGAACTGTATTGTGTGATTTTTGTCAAAAGTCATTAAAATAATGTTCTCACTATAATAATAAAGATTGAATACCTATTTTTTGAAAATATATCTTCATTTTATCATCCTGATCAGCAAGCTTGTTTGAATCTCATCAGCTTTCATGATTATTGTGCCTATTTTCAACAATGGGCTATATCCAATTAATTATATGTGTAACGTCACTCTTAACCGTTATCATGCTGAGATTTATTTTTTTTCCAATAACGTGTGCCACTGAGTTTTTTGTGTTTTTTTTTCAAAAAAATCGCTTTTTCGCCACTTTTCAGGCTTCAAAAAACACTATGTTGCATTTTCCAAAAAGCTAATACTTGCTTTGGGAGAGCGATACAAGTCAGTCTATCGCTACGTTTTGTGTCTAAACATCATTAAATTCATCAATGAGCCGCCATTTTAGCTTTCAACAGGTCTGTAATTGTGATTTCTGACCAAAATCCCGGTTCAAATGCCTTTTCTAGGCTTAAAATGCCAAAAAACAACCTCGATCGCTGACAATTTCCTGATTCAGTTTTTTTGCACACGTCACCAGCGCAAGCGTGATAGAGAGCACTCTCACCATTCTCGCGAGATCAGACGATACCTCATCTTGATCTCTCGCATTTGACGCTTTGAATTGTGGGATATAGCCGATTTTGGCTACAGCCGACAAACGAAGAAAGCTTGGGCATCCCGCATGAATTTCCCAGATCCCATTGGCCAACTGCGACAGGTCAGAGCGTGAAGCGCTACCTGTCAGCGACAATGCACTCTCACAGGAAAAAATCGAAGTCGGATCGGGCGAACGAAAGGTTTTTAGTCTGTTTAATTTGCTTCTATGCATTGCATTGAATTTTACACATTAAAACCGATTTTCAACACGAAAAAATACCCCACCTCCTATAGAAGCAATTTTTCTCCAACTCCCACCACGTACAGAAGTATTTTAACCAACGCAGGACCCTACGATAGAAGTTTATTAAAGTGCCGTCTTCCCGGGGTACCTATGTTCAACTGGAATAGCCCTAAACAGAATCAGAGAAAAGTTCATGCATAACAGCATACTTTTTTTCTTGCTTGATTTTTTTTCTAAAGAAAGTCCTTATACGAGGGTTGTCCCAAAAGTTCCATTACACTCACTGTTTTGCCACAATAAAAGCACGTCAGAGCTTACAACACTTATGATCACTAAGTTCTATATCTAAGGGCTTTGGGTGCAAATTTTCGTATTGCTGCGTGCATTTGTTAAAATGCAGTGGAGGTTTGAACCTTTGTTCCCCTACTGCACCGGAGCAGGTCTAATGACGTTGCCGTCAATTCTGATTTTTTCTTAATATTTTGCCGTTTGGATAAATACACTACAAACAAAAAAACTATTTCAAAATTAGATTTATATTTAGCTAAACGATACTGTTGCATATATTTGGAAATCTGAGTAAAATGTTTATAAGCAATTCGTCAAAATAATGCTATAAAAATCAGCCATGCAAAATAAGAATAATTAATGAAATGCTATCCATGTTAACAACTGCCCATGTTTCATTTGGCCGAGTAATATTACTGTTAGCTGATATATCGTTTTAAAAACAGGTGTTGTGTTATAGTATTGAAGTCACCAACTTATATCAACCTAAACAATTGCTTGGTTTCCATTAAAGAACATATTTCAGATGTTTAAATATAACGACCCTGTATTTTTGCTCCGCATGTTTTTGCCGACGTCGTAATTTTGTCGTTGATTTTTTATAGGTAAGCTATTTTATTTGTCACCCAAAGTATCAAATCGTTCTCAAGTTTCATAACATTATCACTACATGATGCTCATAGAATAGTAGTTAGGCTGGTATATTTTTCTAAATGGTCACATTATACCTATGTTGATTCAGCAGATTGCGAAAAATAGCAATTACGAAAATATTTTGCATAATTTGACTTGCTCCGGTCATGCCTACTTACGGTAACCAAGGTAACTGTAGCAGTGAGGTCATTGAAGTGAGTATCATTTTGTACAGTAAAATAAGTTCCAATATGGCCAATTATTCTGCATGAGTAACTGTTGTTGGTTCCAGCGATGCGTTCAGAATAAAATGTATGTGTAACGGGACTTTTGGGACAAGCCACGTATTAGAGCATGCCACATATTTCAAATTAAGATGGTTTTTAAATTTTAATAGCACAAAATGTACTTCATTGCTCGAAGACCCCTTTTGTCAGATCCATGCTCATTTATATTTTGACATGATTACTTCAGAAGTTTGCAGGTTTTTTTAGTTTGTAGTGTACACTTACATGTATTAGTAAGAAATCTAATTATGTGCTTTTCAGGTTATTTTGAAAACGTAAGCGCACAGTGTTAAATACAACAAATAAGCCGCTACATCAGAAAACCAATAATTATGCATACGCAAAAACAAAGCCGCAGATCAGCTGTGCAGTAACTGCACAGCTTATCAGCGCCTTTGTCTTTGCTCCATTTTAAGATAGTATTATACCTCTTCTTTCTAAATCTGGAATTTCAAACTATCTGTTTTCTGTGGCTGTACACCCTGGTTTGTGTTGGACCTAGTCGAAGACCCAGATTGTTGGTTTTGACATGCGAAGGTTCACATACAGTAGACAGGTAATTTGTCTGAATGTGAATTCCTACCATTTTGGGTCTTTGAGTAAGAGTTGATGACAGATATCTTTCCTAACCCTCATCGTTGCCGTGGCTGTGAGTGCCATGATGGGCACCCGAGGAAACTTCTCCCGCAATACACTCAACTTCTTGTAGTCAGGACGGAAATCGTGACCCCACTGCGGGAAAAATAATTAAGCCATCAAATGAGAAAACCAACAATTTGCTTAGGCAAAAACAAAGCCGCAGATCAGCTGTGCAGTAACTGCACAGCTGATCAGTGCCTTTGTTTTCCCTGCATGGACAGTACAATCCTTCTTCTTAAATCCGAAATTTCAAGCTTCTAGCCTGCTTCTGTCACTGTACAGGCTGGTTTGTGGCGGACCCGATCGGAAACCCAAATTGTTGGTTTTCTCATGCAACAGGCTCAATTATCTTTAATTTGTCTTGCAACACAGGTGTAACTAGAAATTTTTTTAATTTATGCGCACAAGCAATTCTCAGACAGAAAAAATGGCAAAATTTGTATCTCAAAATGACACAAAAGCTATCTACAAGCTATTTAAGCGCCTTTTTACATTACGCATGTGCATACTGGGAGCAATAATTGGTACGCCTATATTGCCATTACGAAGGAAATCCCTTCAACATGGCTGACATGCTTTTTCAAAAATGTCATCTCACGACAGAAGATAATTCTAACTGCAAACTTCTGATTGGATCTCATAGATTACATGCCCTCATCAACCAATCAGATGAGGAACTCCCATTAAATCAATGTCTAAAAACAGCTGCCATACATAAATAGTGTTTTGGAAATCTTTAATGTGTGGAAGTCAGACGTCAAAATGATAAATAATCAGGTATCAAAAATTCAGTTTGACGACTGACCCATAAGACCATAATAATATGCAGAATTGACAGTAAATCATAATTTCCAAAACTATAAATCAGGTAAAACGTGGAGCATTTAATTCCAATGTTTGCTTTATGCTGGTTGGTTGCTATGTTTTACATCCTAACAACTAAGCTGATATGGAGCAAGGATCTTGGTTTTAAGTACCACAAAGACTGGAGAAGCCCCGGATCAAACCCAGAACCGGCAAGTAACATAAACATTCCACCTTAAAGGCTTCTAGTTTGTTTTTAGTGATAACTTTTAAATTTGTTCCCATAAGTCTCTGAACAAGTGTATTCTTTCTATTGAGGCTTAACACCCAAGTCAACAATTTTTCAGTCATGTTGGGATGGAGCCAACCCTTCCTGGGTTTAACTAGTACTGTAGGGAGTTAATGTGTCTTGCTCAAGGACACAACACAATGACGCCTGTGGGGTTCGAACCCAGGACCTCTCGATTCGGAGTCCAACGCTCTATCACTACGCCACTGTGCTCCCTACAAGTGTATTCAAATACGTGTGTAATCAATCTGTTAATAAAAAGACTTTGTTTGATCTTACCGAGCTAACGCAGTGGGCCTCATCAATCACAAACCTATCCATCAGGTTTCTGTTATACAAGTTCTCCAGGACACTCATCAGCTTGCCACTTGCTGAGATCTTAAACAAAAACATAACATAACATAACATAACATTTCATTTATGTTATGTTATATTATGTTATGTAACAAAATACAATACAAGAGAAATTAGATATGAGCCTTGTCATGAGAAAACCAAAGATTTGCATATGCGAAAACAAAAGGCACAGATCAGCTTCGCAGTAACTGTAACAGGGATAGTACAAAACAATACGCAAGAAAACTAGATATGTCTCTCCTTAGACTGTAAATCAACAAAACCACTTCATTTGCTTTGTTTGTATTGAGGTTGAACATCCCAGTCAACAATTTTTCAGTCATGTGGGAACAAAGTCACCGCTTCCTGGGTTTTAACCAGTACTCTGGGGAGTTAATGTGCCTTACTCAAGGACACAACACAGTGTCGCCAGTGGAAATCAAACCCAGGACCTCTTGACTCGGAGTCCGATGCTCTACCACTATGCCACCGTGATCCCAGTATACTTCATCTACATTCATTTTAGGGAAATTTATGGCTGTACGTAAGCTAGTTGGTGTCAGATGAGCCGCATCGTGAGAAAACCGGATTTTTGCCTAGGCGAAAACAAAGGCGCAGATCAGCTTCGCGGTAACCGCGAAGCTGATCAGCGCCTTTGTTTTCGCTACTCGGATAGTACAATTCCTCTTCTACTTAAATCCGAAATTTCAAGCTTCTAGCTCTTTTCTGAGCTTGTACAGGCCGGTTTGTGTCGGACCTGGTCGGAAACCCCGAAGACCGGTTTTCTCGCGTCGAGGCTCAGATCATAGTTCTCTTTAATGGGGTATAAACTAAATTGTCATATTAGCATAAAAAGAAATTTAATACCTAATCATCACTATGCACAGAATCTAGATTAACTCTCATCTATTTTCTAAAACATAGACTGTGGGTACTCATTAGAAGTGCCTTATTGAGGCAGTTCTAACATGTACCCACATACTATGCTTAGAATAGAGCAAAATGAAGAAAAATGACAAATTTTTCAACAGAAAATAATTGTTCCCCACACACTGCACATGGGAGACAAGCTAAGTTCTGCTTGCGGGCCTGTCAGGTGTTTTTTCTCATGATTCTCCAGTTTTCGCCCCACCTACTGATTGGCCCGTCTCATTAGATTTGGAATAATCTTGAAAGGGACATTAAATTGAATAAACAAGTAGCCCAGGGGCAACGATCGCTCACCTGAGAGTCAACAAGTACAGTCACTGGATAAAGTAATTGGGGTTTTTACCATATATGGGTATGGAGATCATCTTGGTCATGTGACCTTGAAACCCTACTTAATCAGCAGAATAGCTCTTGTCTGGATTGTGTATCCTCTTTTCTGCCATTTTGGTTCACTTGAACAAAAATTTGACCCCAGGGGCAAGATTGGCAGGATTTATGTAGAGCTCCACGTGACATTGTTGTATATCAAATATACAAGCTTTGTGTTATGCTGTTGCAGAGAAGATTTTTTCATATATTTCCATTATAAGTCTATGGTAGATAATGACATGCCTGGGGCGTGGCCTGTATGGACCCCAGGGGCACCGTTTGCAGCATTTATAAAGAGGACCACTACACATTGGTAAAAACAAAATATGAAAGCTTTGGGCCTTGTGGTTTCAGAGAAGAAGATTTTTTTATGTTTTTCCCCATGACGCCCCCGGGGCGGGGCCTGTATGGACCCCAGGGGCACGGTAGGCAGGATTTATAAAAAGGACCACTATAAATTGCTACTGACAAAATATGAAAGCTCTGGGCCTTGTGGTTTCGGAGAAGAAGATTTTTTTATGTTTTTCCCATTGTAAGTCTATGAGAGCTATTGACCCCCAGGGCAGGGCCATTTTTGACCCCAGGGGCAGGATTTATATAGGGGACCACTAAACATTGCTACATACAAAAATATGAAAGCTTTGGGTCTTGTGGTTTTGGAGAAGAAGAATTTTTATGTTTTTCCCATGACACCCCCGGGGCGGGGCCCGTATGGACCCCAGGGGCACGGTAGGCAGGATTTATAAAAAGGACCATTATACATTGCTACACACAAAATATGAAAGCTCTGGGAATTGTGGTTTCCGAGAAGAAGATTTTTTTATGTTTTTCCCATGACGCCCCCGGGGCGGGGCCCGTATGGACCCCAGGGGCACGGTTGGCAGGATTTATAAAGAGGAACACTATATATTGCTACAAACAAAATATGAAAGCTCTGGGCCTTGTGGTTTTGGAGAAGAATTTTTTTTAATCTTTTACTTATGAAACCCCCCCCCCCCCATCTGCGGGGCCCATATGGACCGCAGGGGCATGGTTGGCAGGATTTATAAAGAGGACCACTATACATTGCTACACACAAAATATGAAAGCTTTGGGTCTTGTTGTGGTTTCGGAGAAGATTTTTTTTTATGTTTTCCCATTGTAAGTCTATGGGAGCTAATGACCCCCGGGGCAGGGCCATTTTTGACCCCAGGGGCATGATTGGCAGGATTTATATAGAGGACCACTATACATCATTACATACAAAATATGAAAGCTCTTGGCCTTGTGGTTTCAGAGAAGAAGATTTTTTTTATGTTTTCCCCATGACGCCTCCGGGGCGGTGCCCGTATGGACCCCAGGGGCACGGTTGGCAGGATTTATGAAGAGGACCACTAGACATTGCTACATACAAAATATGAAAGCTCTTGGCCTTGTGGTTTCAGAGAAGAAGATTTTTATATGTTTTTCCCATTGTAAGTCTATGGGAGCTATCTGTTGCCGTGGAAACCAGAGTTCAATGCTTTTGATAAAATTTGGTCACGATTGGCCTTGTTGTCTTAGAGATATTCAAGTTTGAAAATGTGGACGGACGCACGCACAGACGCACAGACGGACGGACGCCGGCTCGACTACTATACTATAAGCTCACCTTGTGAGCCTTCGGCTCAGGTGAGCTAAAAAAATATACCTTCTCTGGTGTAACATAGAGAAGCTTGATCTCTGGAACTCTCTTGTATAGTTTGGTGTATAACAGGTCAGCCTCTGTTTGGCTTACATCACTGGATAAATGACCCGCTGGAATCTGAAGAGTACATTCACAGCTTAAGTGACTTAGCACTAGTGATTGATATCAGCCAATGTTTTCACTGTACTGTAGGCTTTGGATTACTTCTGACATTTTTGTTCACTTGAAGTTATATAGTGAGCTTCACTTCAGAAATTCAAATGCCTATAACTCGTTAAATGTTTGAACGAAAACTTAAAGTGTGGTATCGATTTTCTTTGTTAGAACATAAGGAACAATTTGGTACGAAAATAATTTGTGTTGTTTTTTTTTTTTTTTAAATGTTTTTGCATTTTCAACTTCTATCTCAGAAAATGTACATATATTGTTTGAAATAGAAAGAAAATTTACTTTTATTACAGTAAATACTGTAAAAATTCTGTTTTCAACATCCTTGATGAAACATATTTGGTACTCACCTCAAAAAGGTAAATGTCCTCTATCTATATGAGCCATGACGCGAGAAAACCATATTTTTGCCTATGGGAAAACAAAGGCACAGATCAGCTGTGCAGTAACTGCAAAGCTGAAGAGCGCCTTTGTTTTGCTACACAGATAGTACACTCCATCTTAGTTATATTCAAAATTTCAAGCTTCTAGCCTGCCTCCTTGACTGTACCAGACGGTTTGTGTCAGACCTGTTCGAAAACCCGGAAGACCGACTTTCTTGGTTGAGGCTGATAACTTTTTTACATGTTAATCCGACTCACCCTGAGAGAGAGAAGTTTCTGCACCTGGTCCTGAATCAGGGCCCTCAGAGGAGAGATAACCAAGGAGACGCCCGTGGCAACAAGGGCAGGTAACTGGTAACACAAACTCTTACCTCCACCTGCACAGCAGCAATAATAGAAATTGAGCCTTAGCATGAGAAAATCAACAAGCTGGGGTTTCCAACCAGATCTCATGCTGGTTTCGATGTAACAAGGTTATAAAACGTTTTTCATGCTCAACTACAGAGCTTGAAATTTATCCTGCTCAAAAATGTTGAAATGCCAACAATTGTTGGCATTTTAACATTTATGAGCAGGATAAATTACCAGTTTTTGAAGTTTGAACCTGAATTTTCACTTAATTTTGACTATTTCAACATTTATGAGCAGTTCTTACACACTCTCCCTATAGAAGCCAATGGTAAAGTGCAGTGGTATATTGAGTGATATATCACTGGGCCGATTAGCGTGACGTTACTTTGCACTGTTTGGACGCCATTTTGATTAAATTATGATGTCAGCTATCCCATAAGCCACGTTACCTTGACGTTAGACGGTGTAATGTCATTTCAACGCGTTCAGAACGTAGCAAACATATGTAAACATTTGCGGTACAGTCAAAAGTTTGGCGGGATTTCTTCAGTGCAATGGTGGAAAAGTTAAAGAAACTGAAGGTTTAAAATGATTTTATTTCGTTTATTGTGTGTTAGAATTGAAATAGGTCAGCTGTATTGCGTGAATTGTTGAGTAATATATCACTGTTTGTTGGTCAGCTGTACACAAATAAATCACTCGCACTGCGCGCTCGTGATTTGCTCTGCTTTACAACTGACCTGCAAACAGTGATATATTGCTCAACAATTCACTACTAGAGCTGATCTATTTCTTAATTATAATTTCATGCTCAGCTGAGCTGAGCTTGAAAGTTTAGTAACCTAAGGGCTGTACTGTTTAAGGGGGGGGGGGGGGGTTAGTTGATGAAAATTAAAGTCAGATTCTTGTACTGAGAGCTACATCAGATACTAACCGTAGGGTTACTGCATCATGAGTACAAAATGTGTAAAAACACAAAAATCACTGGCATTATGTGATTGAATGTCTTATACACAGTACAATTGGTCACCCCCAAACCTTGTACCAAATTTCAAAATCCTAAGTCAAGTAGTTCCAGAGAAATCTTTGATACAAAATCATTGTTTATATACAGAAAAGGCAAAAACTATACACCCCCTATAAGCTTCACAAGCCAGGGGTTTAAATATTAATGTGTATATTAGTCAAATACATGTAGTAGTAGGATGGACTGTGGTTGTCTCCAATGTATTGTTGGCAGTTTTGTTTCTATATTTCACATTTCCTGTTCATGATTGTTCATTCAAACTTGTTCACTTTCAAAATAAAAATATTTTAAATGAGCCAGTGCATGAGAAAACCAACAGTTTGGGTTCCGACCAGGTCCGACACAAACCAACCTGTAAAGTCACAGAAAAAGGCTAGAAGCTTGAAATTTTGGGTTTAAGTAGAAGAGTGATTCTACTATCCTTGTAGCAAAAACAAAGTCGCTAATCAGCTTCGCGGTTACCGCAAAGCTGGTCTGCGCCTTTGTTTTCGCCTATGCAGATTTTTTGGTTTTCTCATGCGGCAGCTCATTTAAAATTGTATCTTTAATTCAGAATAAGCTTCACTTTTGGATTTACACTACCCTACAGCTGTGAAGAGAAGATTTGCTAATCGTGGTTGATTTTGCATTTTACAGCTTAAGTCATATGTAGATGGGTGCTTTCTTTAAAATCCCATCCGAATGACTCGGAAAGTCAAGAATCAAAATCACTACCTCTAGTTCACAAGTTGAGTGCCCTAACCACTATGCCATGGATGCTGGTAGTGAACAAAGAAATAAAGTGAGCCACATCATAAGAAAACAAACATTTTGCATATGCGAAAACACAGGCACAGATTAACTGCGAAGCTGATCAGGGCCTCTGTTTTCGCTATAAGGATAGTACAATTCCTCTACTTTTTAGCCTCTAACCATCTTCTGTGCTTGTACTGCATGGTTTGTGTGGAACCTATTTGGAAACAACATTTTTGTTTTTTCATGATGTGGCCTAATTATTAATTTACCAGTAGGCATAAGAATGAAGGTATCTTTGCCGGTCAGAGCAGCATTACAGGCCTCCAACTGATGATGTCGGAACTTCTGTAGGCCAAATATTTTACGGAATATCTTCATCATTTCCTCACAATGGCCAAAGTTTAGGTGAGCGAACTCCCTGTGTTCTGGAGCAGGTGATGGGCTTCGGGTTCGACTTGTGTTTTGTTGCGCCTGACCTGCAATGAAATGAGTCTTCCTCATCAGGAAAACATGTCCGTGCAATGAATACCCCCTTAAACCCCACTTTTATACAGCAAAACTGGGGTATGCAGGGGTATAGCTATTTTTCTTATTTTTGCTCCAAAACATAGATTGTGGGTACTCGTTAGAACCGCCTTGGCGAGGCGGTTCTAACGTATACCCACAATATATGTTTTAAGCAAAAATAAGAAAATCAACATTTTTCTGATGAAATTTTCAATTTTTACGGCTGAAAAAAATCTCTGTATATTGCATGGGAAATTTTTCGTAATGTGTGAAAATATGTGATTTGGCCAAAACAAGACATATACCAACTTGATAGATAGCAGACTTTGTTTGTTTAGTTGTTCAATGTCTTGGTCATCAATTTTTTGTCTTGCTGGGAAAGAGCATCAGTTTCTAGGTAATAACCAGCACTGTGTAGAGTAACCATGTCCTGCTCAAACGTTTCTGGGTAATAACCAGCACTGTGTAGAGTAACCATGTCCTGCTCAACAGGTAATAACCAGCACTGTGTAGAACTACCATGTCTTGCTCTACAGGTAATAACCAGCACTGTGTAGAACTACCATGTCTTGCTCTACAGGTAATAACCAGCACTGTGTAGAACTACCATGTCTTGCTCTACAGGTAATAACCAGCACTGTGTAGAACTACCATGTCTTGCTCTACAGGTAATAACCAGCACTGTGTAGAACTACCATGTCTTGCTCTACAGGTAATAACCAGCACTGTGTAGAACTACCATGTCTTGCTCAACAGGTAATAACCAGCACTGTGTAGAACTACATTCGTGTTATATTTAAAACAGCATAACAATGAGGTGTGTTATAATGAGGTTGAAGTTTACTCGGTTAACAGCAGTTTGTCTGGCATGTATTGTATACACTGACTTGGTCAACAGCTAAAGAAGAACTGATTCGCCTAGATGAATATATGAGCCGCGTCATGAGAAAACCAACAAAAACAAACAGGTCCGACACAAACCGAGCTGTACAAGCATAGAAGCTGGAAATTTTAGATTTATAAAGAAGAGGAATTGTACTATCCATGTAGCGAAATCAAAGGCACTGATCAGCTTCGCAGTTACTGCGAAGCAGATCTGCGCCTTTGGTTTCGCATATGCATATATTGGTGCTCTCTTGAAGCGGCTCACAATACCTGCAGATGGATTACTTTCTCTTGAGTTGTGTGAGATAGCTGGCAGATTATCATCACAGTCCAGAATTTCAGCAAAATCCTCATCATCATCTCCAAAATCATCCGTTCCAAACATATCTTGTCCCGACTCATCTAGTAGATCATAGTTACCTCCCTTCTCAAAGTTGTCGGCTCCAGGATTGTTTCCCTTCTTAACACTGACTGTATTGAAATTGTCTCCTTTCTCTGTGCATTTTTTGGCAGCAGGATGGGCCACTGATGATATTTTGTAGTCAAAGTCAAAATCAGATTGCTCGGCAAGTTCTAAATTCATCTCATCATCAATACTGTCGAAATTATTGAAACTGTTGCCGCCAACACCATTTGATCTGCTCCTATTTGGACTTATAAAACTATCTGATTGGTTTAAAAAATTGGGCTTTTTCTGTCCATGTATCACAGATTGGTTTGAAACTTGCTCTGGTGATTGCTTATACATATTCTGTCCTTTTATAATGGGACTAGAAATGCTGCTAGTTGGGCTACTAAGGTTATTATTTCCAGAGATACTTGACCCTGGAAGTGAGAGCCGCTTAAACTTTGACATGAAATCAACATGAGTTTGCGTCAATACTGCATCATCCTCAAAGAAACTATCACCACACGGAATTGGGGAACCAAAGTTGCTGCCTGCAGTGGATAATCTTCCCGAGACATTTTTGCTGACTGTACTTGTAAGAGGTAGAGCTTTTGAGGCTATTGCCTGATCCCTGATTGGTTGAGCTATGGGCGTAATGGGCTTGATATATCCATTCTCTTTCTCTGAATCTCTTGTGGTACTTTTCTTAAACAAGTGAGTTTTGCCTGACTGTTGAGCAGACTGGCCTGTACACGAGATTTGCCCATTTACACTCCCAGGAAGGCCTGGTAGAGAGCTACTCGCTGTTTGAGTTACGGTTTTCACAGGGTAGAATATATCAACACCTTTGGCTTCTTCTTTAATGCTGTTTCTGAAACAATAAAAGTTTATGCACTAGTCATTTGTAACCACGGCCCCCCAGCCCCGGGGAATGGCGGGGATTTTGACTTCTGGTCCAGCAAAGCCCTGCTAAAAGCCTCACCCTGTGGGGAATACTCAGTAGTAAAACCACTGCAGCCTGCTAACATTTCATTTCACAGCCCTTTTTGCCTATATTAAGCAAACCCCGGGTATTTCCCCCTGCAGTGCTGTGGCAAAACTTTGGTCAAAGCCCGGCTCATTTCCACGGCTATCCCCCACCCTCCCCCAGGGCTGGGGGGGTCATGGTTACAAATGACTAGTGCATTATGTTGTATTTTTTCCTCATTTTTCCTCATATTTTGTTGATGTTGTTCAGATAATTAGAAGAGGCATTGAAAATATTGTCCCTTTGTTTGGCATAGAAAATTCTGATTCTTTCATGAAGCTTACAGTATACCCTATATGAGTCGCATCATGAGAAAACCGGATTTTTGCCTAAGGGAAAACAAAGGCGCAGATCAGCTTCGCAGTAACTGCGAAGCTGATCAGCGCCTTTGTTTTCGCTACACTGATAGTACGATTTCTCCTCTACTTAAAATCCAAAACTTCAAGCTTCTAGACTGCTTGTGTGACTGTACAGGCCCATTTGTAGCGGACCAGGTCGGAAACCCCAAAGACTAGTTTTCTTGTGTCGCTTCTCATATGAGCCACATTAGAAAACCTGCTTTTCACATATGAGCCTGTGTGTGAGAAAACCAACAATTTGGGTTCAAACCAGGTATGACACAAACCGGTCTGTGCAGCTACAGAAGGTGGCTAGAAACTTGAAATTTCAGATTTAAGCAGAAAATGAATTGTACTATCTGTATAGCGAAAACAAAGGCGCTGATCAGCTTACTGCGAAGCTGATCTGCGCCTTTGTTTTCGCCTATGCAGATTGTTGGTTTTCCCATGCGGTTTCACATATTCCTTGATGTTGAAATTCCTGAAGACAGGTTAGGAATAAAACTCATTTTTCCATAAACAAATGGCATCAGGATAACATGTACATCTAATGTATACCCCTTGTACCCCACTTTTATAGTGAAAATAGGGTTTACAGGGGTATACCTATTTTTTATCCAAAACATTGTGGGTACTCGGTATAACCACCCAGCTCATACAACCACCTCAGTGAGGTTGTTCTATCATGTACCCACAATCAATATTTTGAGCAACAGCAAGAAAAAACATTAAAATTTTTCAACTGAAAATCTTCAATTTTTATAACGTAAACTGACTACTGACTAAAGTTATTATTTCCTGAGGTACTTCAACCAGGAAGTGAGAGCCGTTTAAACTTTGACATGAAATCAACATGAGTTTGCGTCAATACTGCATCATCCTCAAAGAAACAATCATCACATGGAATAGGGGAACCAAAGTTGCTGCCTGCAGTGGATAATCTTCCCAAGACATTTTTAAAGTTTCAGAAAATTCTGTATAGTGCATGGGCATGTTTTCGTAATGGCATGTCTCACCTTAGTAACAACAGGCTCTGTATGGTAGAGTAATTCTTTTTCAGCATGGCCATCAGATCAGCGTTACTCAGCTGCATGATGAGATCACAAACTTGATCTGTGGCCTTTAGAAGCTTGAGCTGTAACTCGTACACCTGGGAAAATATAGGCAAAGCTGATTTTAGCATATGAGCCGCATCATGAGATAACCAACAATCTACATAGGCGAAAACAAAGGCGCAGATCAGCTTGGTAGTAACTGCGAAGCTGATCAGCGCCTTTGTGCGTGCTACAGGGATAGTGCACTTTCTCTTCTTCTTCAATCCGAAATTTCAAGCTTCTAGCCATCTTCCATGACTGCAAAGACCAGTTTATGTTGAACCAGTTCAAAAAACACATTGCTGGTTTTCTCATGATGCAGCTCATATGTTTGTTCCTTTGTTTTCTGGTTAAAGAAGTCAGTCAGTTTTTCAATCATAATATGAGCCGCCTCATGGGAAAACCAACAATGTGGTTTCCAAACAGGTCTGACTCAAACCGGCCTGTACAGCTACAGAAAAGAACTAGAAGCTTGAAATTTTGGATTTAAGTAGAAGAGGAACTGTACTATCCGAGTTGCGAAAACAAAGGCGCTGATCAGCTTCGCGGTTACCGCGAAGCTGATCTGCGTCTTTGTTTTCGCCTATGCAGATTGTTGGTTTTCCCATGGGGCGGCTCATATCTGTATGCAGCCATTATACCCCAAGTTTTAACTCATATAAGTCTGGCGTCCTTTTTGTGGGACATAGGCAAACAGCATAGCCCCAGATGTGACGCCGCAGATCACGGCGTCCCATCTGGGGCTATTCTTTTGCACAAAGAAATTTCATCAAAAATGAGATAAAAAATAAAGATCACTCCTAACACCCCTAAAAATGAAAGTGGACTCATCCAATTGATAATGATGGGAAAATCCATTCGTCAAATATGGGTTAACAAAGGCTATGGAGACTCATCATGTCTTGCTCAATGACACTACCTGGTCCCGAGGTTACAAAACTTTTTTCATGCTCTACTCAAATGAGACTACCATTTATCTTGCTCATAAATGTTAAAATGCCAACAATTGTTGGCATTTTAACATTTATCAGCAGGATAAATTACAGGCTTTGATAATCTAAACCTGAAATTTTCATTTATTTGGGCATTTCCAGTATTTATGAGCAATTTAAATTTTATGCCCAGCTGAGTTGAGCATAAAAAAAGTTTTATAACCTTGAGGCCTGGTAAGTCAAATTCGGGAACTCTCAATCTGCCATTAGGCCCTCAAACACTAAGAGACCACCGTCCCCATTTATGTACACTAAACAAGCAAGACGTAATCAAGTTGTTCAAATATCTCTTACACATGCTCTGTGACACTGAGGCCGATCATTCTGTCAAGATGGCCGCCACATTATTGTGTCTAGATAGAAACGTGCCAGACGTGAGCATTACTCATTGGTCCACTCACGAAGATGGATGTCTTTGTTTGGTACAAATTTCTTGTGGGTCTTTGTCACTGGGTTCCTAAAGGAACCTCGTTATAAGAGACCCCAAACGACAGAAGTTTTGCATTTTGCAAATATTCATATAAACCCCACTTTTATATGAGTAAAACTGTGGTTTAGAGGGGTATACCTATTTTTCTTTTGATCCAAAACAGGCGGTTCTAACATGTATCCACAATCAATGTTTTGAGCAAATATATTAAAACTATCAAACATTTTCTGATGAAATTTTCAATTTTTACAGCTGGAAAAAAAATCTCTATATATTGCATGGGCAAGCTTACGTAACGGTCTGTTTGCGCTCAAATTAAACTTACATCTCTTTCTTCTGGATGGCCTTGTTTTACTTCTATTGGTGGGTGTTGAGGCTCCTCTGGAAAAATACTAGAATTACGTTTTGAGGCTAAAACAAATAGCAAAGGAATATGTAAAACTGATAGACCTTGATCAAACAACCCACATTCTTTTTTCTTTTTTCAGAAAAACTTGATTCTAACTAGTTGCGGAACTTCACTCTACTATGTTCCTTTGCGGACCTAGGTGGTTCTATTTAATCAAAACAATTTCCAAATGAATAAAAAGATTACACATGGTTGACACATGGTGAGTGCCTACAAACTTGACATTGACGTCACAGCGCTTGCCTTGATGTCATGGCGACCTCAAGGCGTGCTCTTTGGCATGTGTCATTAGAGCTGCTTTCTGATTGGATTAGCCCAGCGCTCCAAAATAGGGTGCAAATGCTTAAGCTGAACAAGTAAATATCACAGAAAATATGGACAGGATTCCCACAGACAGTATTAAATAAAATTCTATGACTTTTTCATGATAATTCCATGATCGGAGTTAAATTTCAAGGACTGTTTATTTATTTATTTTTTGTCATATGGACACTGTATAAAAGACAAGAACAGATAATTATATTGCAAAAGTAACTTACTTCAAGGTATTATCTTGTTTTCTGATGAAGAAAAATTAGTTTAAATGCCCTGTTGAAAAACTGAACTTTATTTATCAATACTTATCGAGCAAGCAAAGCGAGGGAGAAAAACAAATAAATGCCAAAAACATCCAAATTGGCATTTCATAACATAATTCCATGATTTTTCCATGATATTTCATCATTTTTGAAATTCCAGGACTTTTCCATGCATGGAATTTTTTAGCCATTTTCCAGGTTTTCCAGAGCCCGTGGGAACCCTGTATGAATTTAAAGCAGGAAATCAGAGAATTTTCTTGTAAAACATTGTCTGGCAACAAAATTTAGTATTTCTTCAACCAGTATGCGAAGTGCGGGTAAGCAGGATTTCATTTTTCACCGTGTTTTGTGTTTGAAATTGTAATGTGTAAAGTGAAACTTTTGTTTCCCAATTATTATTATAGGCATGGAACTGAGGGTGTGTGACAAATTCGGAATGCTACTGTGTATACATGGAGATTGTAAACAACAGCTGAAGGTCTGAGTCTTGATTCTAACAGTTTTTTTTTTTTTTTTCAGACTAACCTGACCATATCTAAGGATTGACATATACATGCTACATGAGTAAAACCATCTTTTACACATGCTCAGCACTTTGTTTTTCTTTCAAAGCATTGTGTCTCCTTCCCTAATCCAGCAGTAATGGGAGTATTCCTACCATCAGGAAAACATGTCCATGTAATATATACCCCCTTACACCTTACACCCCACTTTTTATAGCAAAACTGGGGTATGCAAGGGTATACCTATTTTTCTTATTTATAAAAACATATTTCTATGTTTCCCATAACGTGTAACACACATATTGCTTGGCCTTTAATACCTCTGCTATCAATGTGTTCCACATCTCCGACAACTTTCAAAGTCTCAGTCTCATCTTCACTATCCGACAGCTCCAATGTCCGACGTCGCTTAGGTTTGTATGCAATAATATTGTTATCATCATCACCATCATCATTTACAGAAGTGGCTGGCTTCTTCTCCTGCTGAACAAAATTATCATGACATGTTCCATCATTTTGCCTCAAAATAAGCCGCCTCGTGGGAAAACCAATAAAGTTGTTTCCGAACAGGTCCGACACAAATCAGGCTGTACAGTCACACTAGCATGCTAGAAGTTTGAAATTTTGGATTTAAGAAGAAGAGGAAGTGTACTATCCGTGTAGCGAAAATAAAGACACTGATCAGCTTCGCGGTTACCGAGAAGCTGATCTGTGTCTTTGTTTTCGCATATGCAGGTTGTTGGTTTTCTCACGAGGCGGCTCAAATAATTTTGATATTTGAGTTAGAAACATTAGAATCTGTTATAACCAGTGTTATTGCATAAAAACCCGTGTCACACGATATTAACAGCCATATATTAATGAAAAGAAAGCCATATATTAATATAGCAATTATTGTGCATGCATGCTGTTAATACATGGCTTTTATGTATGCTCGTTACTGGACGCCATGCAAAACATGCTAATAATGAGTAACTGATCAAAAATGATTTTATCATTCATTAACATTCGCTAGGTCCTCCTGACCTAGCGAATGTTTATGAATGGAAAATCATATTTGATCCCTCTATTATGGGGAGCTACTGCTGAAGTGTCTAAATTGCTCAAGGACACACCCCAATAGGTTTTGGGGCTGCTCAATCCCCAGTTTGATACACTATCCAGAGTACCATGAGCCGTCTGTGTAATTAAATGTAGTTAAATAAAGAATAATGAGACACGTCATGAGAAAACCAACAATGTGGTTTTTGAACAGGTCTGACTCAAACCAAGCTATACAAGCACAGAAGATGGCTAGAGGCAGGAAATTTTGGATTTAGAAATTATTGGAATTGTACTATCTGTGTAGTGAAAAGAAAGGGGCTGATCAGCTTCACAGCAGTTTCCTTTGTTTTTCAATATGTAAAATGTTGGTTTTCTCATTTTAGATTTAGAAAGTAGAGAAATTGTACTATCCATTTAGCAAAAACAAAGGCGCTTATTCACTTTGCAATTACTGCAAAGCTTATCTGCACCTTTGTTTTCGCATATGCAAAATGTTCGTTTTCTCATGATGCGTCTCTAATGTTTATGTTTGTTTGTTTCTTTGTTCCGGTTTAACGTCGCTTTCAACATTATCTGTCATATCACGACTGTGTCTGGTTGTGACAGGGAGCTCAATACTCTTTTATAGTGCTGCCTCACTGTGGTATCAGATCCCAGACACTTTTACCTGATACCACCTCCAGTCACATTATACTGACACCGAAGCGACCAGTCCTAGCCCTACCCCTAAAATCCGAGTGCAAAGCGGGGAGCAACTTGTACCATTGTTAACGACTTTGGTATGTCGCGGCCCGGGATCGAACCCGGTATCTCCCGATCTCGGAGCGGACACTCTACCTACTGAGCTACCGAGGCCGGTAATTAACAATCCAGAGTATGACCTACAATCCAGTAGACTACCACACTCCCCTTGAGCCTTTGCGTGTGAAAATCAACAATTTGGATTTCCGATCAGGTCCTACAAAAACCAGCTTGTTCAGTCACATGAGCAGGCTGAAATCTTGAAATTTCAGATTTAAGAAGAAGAGGGGTTGTACTATATGTGAAACAAAAACAAAGATGCTGATGAGCTGTGCAGTAACTACACATCTGATCAGTGCCTATGTTTTCACTACACGGATAATACAATTCCTCTTCTTCTTCCGTGTAGTGAAAAAATAGGCGCTGATCAGATGTGTAGTTACTGCACAGCTGATCTGCCTCTTTGTTTTCGCATATGCAGATTGTTGGTTTTCCCAAGCAGAGGCTCCCTTGTAACTGTGTGAATTTCAATAAGAGGGCAATGAGCTGTGTCATGAGAAAACATCATTTGAGCCACTGCACCAGAAAACCAACAATCTGCATAGGCGAAAACAAAGACGCAGTAACTACACATCTGATCAGTGCCTATGTTTTCACTACACGTATAATACAATTCCTCTTCTTCTTCAATAAAAAATTCAAGCTTCTAGCCCTCTTCTGTGATTGTACAGGTCAGTTTGTGTCGGACCTGGTCAAAAACCCACATTGCTTTTTTTTTTTCATGCCAAAGCTCATTTAGTATATCGATATGTGATAGAGACACAGATCAGCAGCATAGTAGTTTCAACCAACAATGTGGTTTCTGAACAGGTCCGACACAATCCAAGCTGTACAAGCACGGAAGATGGCTAGAGGCTGGAAATATTAGATTTAGAAAAAACGGGAATTGTACTATCTGTGTAGCAAAAACATTTGAAAAGTTGGTTTTCTCATGATGCCTCTCATATAACTAAGTGTATGTCATGTTGCTATAACAACTAGCTAGAAAAGCTGTGAGCCACCGCGGGGGAAAACCAGCAATCGACATAGGCGAAAACAAAGGCGTAGATCAGCTTCGCAGTAACTGCGAAGCCGATCAGCGTCTTTGTTTTCGCTACGAGGAAAGTACAATTCCTCTTCTTTCTAAATCCAAAATTTCCAGCCTCTAACCATCTTTAATATGGGACTACATGCTGATTTGTGTCGGACCTCATCGGAACCCAAATTGTTGGTTTTCACACGCACAGGCTCATGTAATGTTTTAGTCAAACCTGATACAAGTGAGCCGTGTTGCGAAAAAAAAAGGGTCTGCAGTGTTTCCAACCAGGGCCAACACAAACCTAGCTTTTTTCTGAGACTGTATGGACCAGATTATTTTGGACCTAGTCGGAATGGATCCCCAAAGACCAGGGGCCGAGGTTATAAAACTTTTGTCATGCTCAGCTCAGCTGAGACTAAAATTTATCCTGCTAATAAATGTTAAAATGCCAACAATTGTTGGCATTTTAACATTTATTAGCAGGATAAATTACAGGCTTCGGAGTTCTAAACCTTCAATTTCAATATATTTGGGTTATTTCAGTATTTATGAGGATTTGAAATTTTAGTCTCAGCTGAGCTGAGCATGAAAAAAGTTTTATAACCTCGGGTTTTCTGGCATCACTGCTCAAATTACCTCACTCTTCTTGCTGGACTGCGTCAGTGTCTTCTTAAATGAGGGAGACCCTGAAAAAATTGAAGATTTGTTTTTGGTCTGCATGAAATCCTGAGTCGCGTCATGAGAAAACCAGATTTTTGCCTATGCGAAAACAAAGACACAGATCAGCTTCGCAGTAACTGCGAAGCTGATCAGCGCCTTTGTTTTCGCTACTCGGATAGTACAATCCCTTTTCTACTAATATCCAAAATTTCAAGCTTCTAGTCATCTTCTGTGACTGTACAGGCCGGTTTGTTTTAAACCTGGTCGGAAACCCCTATGACCGGTTTTCTCGCCTCGCGGCTCATGTCTGTCAACACTTTTTAGTCATGCTGAGACAGAGCTAATGTATCATGGGTAGAACCAGTACTCAGGAGAAGCACAATGTCATCAGGATAACATGTCCATCAAATGCATACCCCCTTACACCCCACTTTTATACAGTAATATTGGGGTGTACTGGGGCATATTGTTTTTCTTATTTTTGATCCACAACTTATACGTAGATTGTGGGTACTAATAAGAACCGCCTCACCAATCAACGTTTTGAGGAAAAACAAGAAAAATATATAAAAGAATCAACTTTTTTCAATTTTTGCAGCAGAACAAAATCTCTGTATTACATTGCATGAGCAGGTTTTCGCAATGAAATGAGCCTATCTCCAGGACACAAATACTTGCACAGAGAAAGTGTGTGACCTAACGACCTTACATTTGTTGCCTTTGTCAAATTTGAATAAACATGCTGCCGAATGAGAAAACCAACATTCTTTTTATTCTCCAGTCTGATGAGTGAGACTATAAATCGAGATCCTGTCACCATATGACCTTAGCTGTTGGTGGGATGTTAAACCCCAAATCGACTAAACAGCCACACTTTTGTTTCTGACCAGGTCCGACACAGACCTGCCTGTACAGTCACAGAAGAAGGATAGAAGCTTGAAATTTTGGATTTAAGAAGAAGAGGAATTGTACTATCCGAGTAGTGAAAACAAAGGCGCTGATCAGCTGTGCAGTTACTGCACAGCTGATCTGTGTCTTTGGTTTCGCTTATGCAGACTGTTGGTATCCCAAATTGCTCAGGACTGTGTTAGGAAGTGCAAGTATATTGATAAGCTGGTATTTTGCCTTGATAAGTTCTATGTATTGGCATATCTCATAAATCTTATGTTATTAGTAGCATGAGTAGTCTGTCATTTGTAATTCTTTCCTTGATGATGTTTTGTTCTTGACATATGCCTTGTCTTTATACGCCCTATTGATAGGTGCTGAAATGTCTACCCCAAAATGTCTACTCCCATAATGTCTGCATAATGTCTATGGTGCCAAAATGTCTAGGTATTCCCAAAATGTCTACTGTATAAATGCTTATAAAACAGTTACGTTGTATAGTAGGTATGTTTAACATTTTCAACTTTATTTTTATATTTTCATTCAAAATAGTCCATTTTTTATTTAATTCAACCTTGGCCGAAAATTCGAAATAAACATCAAGAAAGCATGTCCATGACATGTATACCCCCTTGAACCCCATTTTTATATAGCAAAACTGGGGTATGCAGAGGTTTATCTATTTTGCTTATTTCTGCTTCAAAACATACATTGTGGGTACTCGTTAGAACCACCTCGGTGAGGCAGTTCTAACATGTACCCGCAATCTATGTTTTGAGCAAAAATATTAAAAATATCAAAAGATTTCCAATGAATTTTTCAATTTTTCTTCTGTCAGAAAAAAAATCTCTGTATAATGCATGGGCAAGTTTTCGTCATGGATTTTGTATGTACTATATATATATATAACCTGTGGGTATGTCCATATCAAAATCACTGTCATCATCCCCGTCATCAAACGATCTAGTAAACATGCTGCTCAGATTCTTCATGGACCAGTTGTTTAGCTCATCTGATTTCCTCTTTCCCCCTGTAACTGGTCTGTCATTGGCTGGTTTGGGAGGGGACCTGGAAAGAACCATGATTTACGTTATTACGAAAACATTTCTATGAAACGTACAGATAAGCCATATGACTTGTTTTCCAATCCAGACACTTTATTGTTATGTAATTTGAATTGATATGTTATTTTGATTCAAAATAGATATTGTTTAAACCAAATGTACGGAGATTTTTTTCAGTTGTAATTTATATGGAAAATTTCGTCAAAAATATTCTGATATTTTTAACATTTTTGCTCCAAAACATTGATTGTGGGTACACGTTAGAACCGCCTCGACGAGGCGGTTCTTACTTGTACCCACAATCTATGTTTTGGAGCAAAAATAATTATGTCAAGATAAAACTGGTTTTCAGGGTTTCCAACCAGGTTCAACATTATCTTAGATGTACATCTTATGATCTACTGGATATAGCTAAAGGCTTTAAATTTCGGATTCATAAGAGGACTGGGATTTTATTACTATCCATTATGCAAATTTTACTTAAGGCACTGATCAGTTGCACCTTTACTTCATAGCTGACCAGCTGCTTCGTTTTTGCCAGTGCCAAAATCAGGTTGTCTCAAGATGCAGTTCTGGCAAAAAGAAGCTACTTTATATATGAGAAGTGTCGTAAAAAAAAACAGATTTTTGCCTATGCAAAAACAAAGATGCAGATCAGCTGTGCAGTTATTACTGCACAGCTGATCAGCACCTATGTTTTCGCTACACAGATAGTGCAAATTCTCCTCTACTTATGCCCAAACATTCAAGATTTTAGCTTTCTTCTGTGACTGTACAGGTTGGTTTGTGTCAGACAAACCATGCAGACCAAAGACCGGTTTTCTCATGTCGCGGCTCATATATTAATATTTATATATTTTTAGTTATATCAATATGTCACAACTCCGTGTCATGACAGAGCCACCACTTCCTTGGTATTGACCAGTACTATTATAGCGATCAAACATGATTTTCCATTCATTAACATTCGCTAGGTCCCTCGGGGAGTGTTGAAAACCGAGGGCGTAGCCCGAGGTTTTCAACACTCCCCGAGGGACCTAGCGAATGTTAATGAATGACAAAATCATTTTTGATCGCTGTTATTGCATAAATTCTGCAGAAACGAAAGAAATAAGATGCAGAAACGAAATAAATATGGTGCACTGTATTTTACAGCCTCATCACATTTTCATACGCGTAAAGCTTTCGTTTTTATGCTCGTTCCGGGCGGACTTCAGATTCTCATTACTAACACGTGCTTTGCGTGGCGCCCGGTTACGAGCATAAGTAAAAGCCATGTATTAACAGCACGTGCGCGCGTGAATTGCAATATTAATGCATGGCTTTCTTACTGTAGATCCGGAAATATTCGCGAGAACTTAATTTTCGCTTATATTCGCGCATTGGTTGCCTCGCGAATTCAAAGTTCTCGCTAATAAAGAGTCACTATAAACTTTATAGAATACATGGACACTCACGCGAATTCAAGAACTCGCTAATAATTCGGAAATAGAAAATTCGCGAAATAAAAGTCACGCGAAAATTTTCGAATTTACAGTAATAAACGGCTGTTAATATCGTGTGACACGGGTATTTATGCAATAATGAGAGTTAATGTGTCTTGCTCATGGGCACAAACCTGGGCTAGAGGGGTTCAAGCCCAGGACTCCCATGATTTGGAATCTGACACTTTACCACCAGGCCACCGCGCTCTCCATCTTATTTATGAGCCACCTCATGTGAAAATCAACAATCTGCAAATGTGAAAACAAAGACGCTGATCAGCTTCGGGGTAACCGCAAAGCTGATCAGCTCCTTTGTTTTCACTACTTGGATAGTACAATTCCTCTTCTTCCGAAATCCGGAATTTCAAGCTGCTAGCCACAGTCTGTATCTGCACAGGCCAGTTTGCATCAGACCTAGTCGGAAACCCCGAAGACCGGTTTTCTCATGTCACGGCTAATTTAGTGACATACCTATGAGGAGCCACTGCAGCTACTGGTTTGGGTTTGTTCTGCATTGTAAAGGCAGTGATTGATGTTTGGAATGTACTGGATGGCTGAAAATAAATCACATACATGTTCAAAGGAACATTATTATACTGTTAACCAATTTATTTCCCAAACTTGAAGCAATCTATTTGAATTCCCGGTTTTAGCAACAAAGAATAATTCATGAAAATAATTCACTGTGAAAATGTTAATTTCCAGGCAATGTATATTATTCTTGATTAGGCCACTTTTTCTGCCAATTAAAATAAATTGTTGCATAAATATGCATGGAGAAAAATAATCATATTAAGATCAAACAACCTCAAATATGAATTTTGGAAGATTAAATGACCACTACATTGGGCTGATCTCAACTTTGATGTGTTTTCCCCTTGAGCTTGCGAAAACCAACAATGTGGGTTTCCAACCAGGTCAGTCACAAACCAAGCTGTACAAGCACATAAGATGGCTAGAGGCTGGAAATTTTAGATTTAGAAAGTTGAGGAATTGTACTGTTTAGCAAAAACAAAGGCGCTGATCAGTTTGCCGCGAAGCTGATCTGCCCCTTTCTTTTCATTGTTTTCATGTATGAAAAATGTTGTTTTTCTCATGATTCTGCTCAAATTTTCACACTGGTCTCTGAAGCAGACTTGCTTGGACCATTTTTTTACAACATATTTTTCTTATTTTTGATCCAAAACATTCATTGTGGGTACTCGTTACAACTGCCGTTAGAACCGTGAGGTGGTTCTAACATGTACACACAATGTATGTTTTGAGCAACAATATCAAAAATATAATTTTTTTCCCCACTGAAATTTTCAATTTTTACAGCTGAAAAAATATTTATATATTGCATGGGTAAGTTTCCGTAATGATTGAATGGCCCATAGTGCTACCAAATGCGTTCAAACTTCTAGTACTGAAGCAAGTAAGACATTTTTACTTTTTAACCCCTCCCCCTCCCCCGCACCCGCCCCCAACTGATAAGGCTGGTTGGCTTTTATTAAGTCAGGATAAACATTAATAGTCACCAACACCAGAGGACCAATGGTCCTATAAACGCTCACCTGAGTCTGCTGCATATACATGTACCAATAAACATGTTTGAATATTATGGTATTTAACCCCAGTGCAGGGGCAGATGAAGCCCTTGGGCCATTTTCTTTTTTAAGAATAATCAATATTCTGTCCATTTGCCAATTTCTTGCTGGCTTTTCCCTTCAAATGACATTTTAACAGTTTTTCCCATTCAAATGCATGGGCAACCCATGTTGACCTTGCCATAAACTTGGTCAAGGTCATCACAGGGTCATGATTTATATATTCTTTGTAGTACTATAGCCATGGATGCTTCACGCCAAGTTTCATTGAAATCAATCTATTGGTTTCAGAGAAGAAGATATTTGAAGGGTTTGTACCATATATGGGCATGGCAGCCATCTTGGTCATGTGACCTAGATTATTAATATATACATTGGTTCCCCCATCCTATAGATGCTTCACATAAAATTTGGCTTCAGTTGGCCAAGTGGTTTCAGAGGAGAAGATGTTTGAATACTATGGAAATATACATGTATATTGCCCCGGGGTGTGGGTATATGAGCCCTTAGGTCCATTTTTTTTCAGAATCATTAATAGTTAGTCCTACTACCCATTTCCTGCAAAATTTTCATCTCAAATGACTTTTTAAAAATTTTCCCCATTACAATGCATTGGGGACCTATGTTGACCTTGTCGTAAAATAGGTCAAGTTCACCACAGGGTCATGATTTATATATACATTGTAGTATTTCAGCCATTGGTGCTTCATGCCAAGTTTCTTTGAAATCGGTTCCCCAGATTCGGAGAAGAAGATTTTTGAAGGGTTTTTACCATATATGGGCATGGCAGCCATCTTGGTCATGTGAACTGGTCGTTCGTCTCTCACTAATGAGAAAGACCATCATTATTTCTTGAATAGGTTCGTGTGTGTTGGTGAGTTCTTTGATGGCTGACTAGGCCAATTCTAGCTCTAAACTGTCGGTTGCAAGTAGAGCAAGTCAATGTCATTGAATCAGCTGGTGGCCCATTGGTATTGGCTTTGCATTCTCTGCGCTTTCTTTCAGCTTCACAGATTCTCTTTTTTTCATGGAGAGCTGCTCCTTTGTTGATGAGACCTCGCCACTTTGATCGCTCCTGTGCAGTCTGTTCCCAAGACCCAATTGGTATGTCAAAATCCTTCAGAGAGGCTTTCAGGGTGTCTTTGTAGCGTTTCTTCTGGCCACCTTGAGAGCGCTTTCCCTCTTGTAGTTCTCCATAGAAGACTTTCTTTGGAAGTCGCTCATCAGGCATTCTTATAACATGGCCGGTCCACCTTAGCAGTGCTAGCTTTAAGACAGTATGCATGCTTTGCATCCCTGCTTTCTTCAGGACCTCTGTGTCTGGGATCTTGTCTTGCCACTTGATTTTTAACAGCTTTCTCAAACAGTTTAAGTGGAAATGGTTAAGTCTCTTTGCATGACGCTGGTATACTGTCCAGGTCTCACATGCATACAAGAGGGTTGGAAGTACCACAGCCTTGTAGACTTTCAGCTTGGTGTCAAGCTTGATTCCATTTCGCTCCCAGACATTTGCACGGAGTCTTCCAAATGCCACACTGGCTTTTGCAATTCTTGCAGTGACCTCATCATCAATGTGCACTGCTCTGGAAAGAGTGCTTCCCAGGTAGGTGAATTTATCAACAACTTTCAGTTTTTCTCCATTCACAGTGATGGTTGGTTCATTTTACGGTTTACCAGGTGCTGGCTGGTGTACAACCTCTGTCTTTTTTGTGCTGATTGTGAGATCATAGTTATCACATGACTGTGAGACTTGATCCATGGCTCTTTGCATTTTTGCCTCTGAGCTGGCATTCTTATCCATATCATCTGCATAAAGGAGCTCATCTAGCACATCGGTCTGCACCTTAGTTTTGGCTTGCAACCTTCTAAGGTTGAATATATTGCCATCAAAACGGTACCTGATTGGAAAACCAGTGTCACTGTCCTGAAAAGCATCCATGAGCATGGCAGAAAACATCATGCTGAACAGTGTCGGTGCCATATCACAGCCCTGTTTGACCCCATTTGTTACCTCAAAGGGTTCAGAGAACTCTCCATCATTTTGCACACGTGCCTGCATGCCATCATGAAATTGCCGCACCATTGCTATGAATCTGGGTGGACAGCCAAACTTGGCCATGATTTTCCACAGTCCATCACGACTAACTGTGTCAAATGCTTTGGTGAGGTCGACAAACGTCATGTATAGATCTACATTCTGCTCTTGGCATTTCTCCTGAAGCTGTCTTGCTGTGAAGATCATGTCTATCGTCCCCCTGTCCTTTCTGAATCCACATTGACTTTCTGGGATAAGTCCCTTCTGATCAAGATGAACATTCAGGCGGTTCAACAGAATTTTTGCTAGTATCTTCCCAGCAATCGATAGGAGGGAAATGCCTCTGTGGTTGTCACAGACTTGTGGATTTCCTTTCCGCTTGTATAGGTGGATTATGGATGCATCCTTAAATTCTTGTGGGATGGCCTCCTTCCTCCACATACAGTGAAACAGCTCGGTCAGTTTCTCTGCCATGGGTAGCCCCCCGGCCTTATAAACCTCTGCAGGAATTGCATCTGCACCTGGAGCTTTGCCAGAAGACAGTTGTTGAACTGCTTTTCTTGTTTCCATGACGGTTGGAAATTCATCTAACAGAACATTGCACTCTATCTGTGGCAGTCTGTCAATTGCATCCTCATTGATGCTTGATGGTCGATTTAGCACACTATTGAAATGTTCTGCCCACCTTTTCAAGATAGCCTCTTTGTCTGTGAGAAGAATGTTTCCATCTGCACTGAGTAATGTGGTGGCTCCAGAACTCTTAGGGCCATAAATGGTTTTCAGTGCATCATGAAATTTCTTCATGTCCTTTCTGTCTGCAAAAGACTGAATTTCTTCTGTTTTCTTCCTCAGCCAGGAATCTTGCATGTCCCTAAGCTTGGTCTGGACTGTCTTACAAACGTTGCTGTAGGCTGCTTTCTTGGATACTGAGCTAGTATCATCTTGATGTGCCTTGTGTAATCTGAGTTTTTCTTCAAGAAGCTTCTGAATTTCGTCATCATTCTCATCAAACCAGTCTTGATGTTTGCGAGATGGATGTCCTAAAGTAGTAGCAGCTGAAGAATGAACTGTTTTATGGAAGACTGTCCAGTTTTCTTCGGGGTTCTCTGAACTGAGATTGATTGCATCCAGTTGGTTGCAAATGTCTGTTAAGAAAGCTTGTCGCATGCTGTCTTGATTCAGCTTTGAGACATCCAGTCTTTTAGCAGCTTTCTTGCCTTGAGGTCGCCTCGCAGGCTGGATTCTAAGGTTGAGTTTGCTGACAACCAGTCTATGGTCTGTCCAGCAGTCTGCACCACACATAGTCTTTGTCACTCTGACATCCTGCCTATCTGTTCTCCGCACTATAACATAGTCTATGAGATGCCATTTGTTTGGAACGGGGATGCATCCAGGATGTTTTATTTCTGTTAGGTAGACGAAAGACTGTGTTGGTGATTAGAAGATCATGTTCAGCACACTTCCTTAGAAGCAAGAGACCATTGCTGTTGCACTTTCCAACACCTGGACCTATAACTCCTTCCCAGGTCTGGTGGTCTGTACCAACTCTGGCATTAAAGTCTCCAAGAAGGATAAGTTTGTCTGTACGGGGTGTAGCAGAAATAATGTCGTCTAAGTCATTATAGAACTTGTCTTTAACCTCATCTGGATTGGTCATCGTGGGTGCATAGGCACTGACAATAGTTGCATGTTTATTGCCTGACAGAGGAAGTCTCGATGTCATTAGGCGGTCATTGATGCCTTTTGGCAATCCTGAAAGCTTACCAACAAGTTCTGTTTTAATGGCAAAGCCAACTCCAGCTTCACACCTCTCTTCACTTTTGCGTCCACTCCAGAAGAAGGTGTTTCCAGCACCAACTTCTTTGATCTCCCCAACATCTGCTAACCGAGTCTCACTCAGAGCTGCTATCTGAATTCCATACCTCCCAAGTTCTCTGCCCACAAGGGCCGTTCTACGCTGCGGTCTATTTGACCCAGCACTGTCCATCAATGTTCGCACATTCCATGCGCCAATCCTCAAAGGGATTATCTTTGTTTTTTTCTTATTTTTTCGACCGCTAAAAAGGGATCCCCGCTGATCGCGGTTAACCAGCCAGGGGGTTTGAAGCAGGCAATTGTTTAGGGCACCTTTTCTAGCCCCTTCCCCATGCTACGGGGGTGAGCAGTGCGGTCCTAAATAGGTCTGCTCAGTCGCTCAGCCGACTGCCGAATTTCGCTTACTGCTTCTCCTCACGGAAAACGACCATATAGAACTGAGCCGCCTGCATGCAGGTCTGCAACTACAGCTCCCAGTGTGTCCTACACCTGCTGCTTCGCCGCTCGCCCATCGCCACAGGACTTTTGTAGGTATGTGGGTGCATGTGTGATGAAATTGTTGTGTATGCAAGTGCTTGTGTGTTGAGAAATAAGATGACGTGCGCTATGAAATTGGATTATAGTGAGGAAGAGGTGCGCAGCGTCAACCTCACTCACTCGTCCTCACCCAACTGTGCCCAGAGGCAAGACACAGGTCAAGACGTCTGGAGTTAGGTTTGGATACAGTGGATGACCGTAACATCTATAGTGCCTTATCACGCTCTGCATGTTCCACAACATGTTGCTGTATCGCTTTCCGAACCATTGAATCTGATGATTTCTTCCGCTCCGTCTACCGAAACAGTCTTTGCATATCTGGACCAGGCATATCCAGACACACAGGTTTATTTTGGAATTACCTTTTCCTAGATGAATTGCTGGCCACAGCTGAAGGGCTCCATCTACCCTTTCATAGGTTTTGTTTAGAGACCTGTAAACTCCTAGGAGGACTGTCAACCAAAACTAATGAGTTCCCCCTGCCCCCTGCTTAGATTTTACACTGTCACTATTTTGATATGACTTCAATCTTGTAATGGTCTTAGATCGATCTTGTAATGGTCTTAGATTGATCTTGTAATGGTCTTAGTTCGCAGACCATGTGTAAAGTGTTACCAGTACATGTACCAGTATTTTGTTGTGTTTCTTTTTTTGTTTAGTATATTCAGGTCAGGTCAGATTATCTGTAGGTCAGGTCAGATTATCTGCTACTGTAACATGTAATCAGTACTACCTGTTGCCATGCGGTGCAGATGGGGCTCGTTAGCCTTGGATGGCAACCCATCTAGGAGTTTGCTAGTTCTCTACACAAAAACCTAGCTGGGCAGAGGGAACTCATGTGAACTAGATAATTTATATATACATTAATTCCCCCATTCCATAGATGCTTCACATAAAATTTGGCTTTGATTCGCCAAGCGGTTTCAGAGGAGATGTTTGAATATTATGGTAATATTGCCCTGGGGTGGGGGCAGATGAGCCCCTGGAGTCCAGTTTTTTTTCAGAAACATTAATATTCAGTCCTACTGCCCATTTCCTGCAAGACTTTCACTTTAAATGACATTTTAAAAATAGTTTTCCCTATTCAAATGCATTGGCAACCTATGTTGACCTTGCCATAAAAAAGGTCAAGGTCATCACAGGGTCATGATTTATATATACATTGTAGTACTTGAGCCATCGATGCTTCATGCCAAGTTTCTTTGAAATCGATCTACCGGTTCTGGAGATGAAGATTTTTGAAGGGTTTTTACCATATATGGGCACTGCGGCCATCTTGGTCATGTGACCTAGATTATTTATATACACATTGATAACCCCTTCCTATTGATGCTTCACATAAAATTTGGCTTTGATTGGCCAAGCGGTTTCAGAGGAGATGATGTTTGAATATTATGGTAATATACATGTATATTGCCCTTGGGTGGGGGCATATGAGCCCCTGGGGTCCAATTTTTTTCAGAATCATTAATATTCAGTCCTACTGCCCATTTCCTGCAAGACTTTCACTTTAAATGATTTTAAATGACATTTTAAAAGTTTTCCCCTTGCAACTGCATTGGCGACCTATGTTGACCTTGCCGTAAAATAGGTCAAGTTCATCACAGGGTCATGATTTATATATACATTGTAGTGCTTGAGCCATCAATGCTTCATGCCAAGTTTCATTGAAATCAGTCCACCGGTTCTGGAGAAGAAGATTTTTGAAGGGTTTTTACCATATATGGACATGGGAGCCATCATGGTCATGTGACCTAGATTTCTTATATACACATTGGTTCCCCCTTTCTATAGATGCTTCATATAAAATTTGGCTTTGGTTGGCCAAGCGGTTTCAGAGAAGAAGATCTTTGAAATTGTGGACGGACGGACGACGGACAGATGACGGACGGACGACGGACGGACGCTGGATCATGGCCATCCTATAAGCTCACCTTGTGAGCCTAAAGGCTCAGGTGAGCTAAAAATAGGAATTTCCCTGCAGTGGTGGATTTATGTTGAATGGGTGGAGGGGGTGGAGGGGGCAGGGGGGGGGGCCCTCAACCAAATTATTTCATTTTCTTGGGGAAATTTGAGAAAATTGATTCAAGTATGAAAACGAACGGAGTCCCTAACTATAGATTTGAACCCCCTCTCCAGAAATCCTGGATCTGCCCCTGCCAAGTGCTCAGTTGGAAAGCAAGGATGAAAAGGATCTGCTTACGCTAGATTTTATAGGGCTTTCTGGAGAACTCAGTTACAGAACATACCTTTTTATTCTTTTCCATCACTTTTCTTTGACCACCACCATGCATGTTTCCTGTTTCCCGTTGTGGCTTAGTTTGTGAAACAAATGTTATATCTTCATCATGGCCACTCCATGCTGTATGACTGTTAGGCCCATTCAATTGTCTTCCATCATATTTATTCTGTGTTACACCATAACTGGCAGATTTTGTAGCAAAATTGCAACTAGTTTTCTTCTCTGATCCCTCTGACGATGTTACATTGCTTCTATTCTGCACAGTTTTATCACTGACAGTGTTGACTATGTTTTTTCGTATATCGTTACCAATGATAGATCCCAGTGGCTTGGCTTTGCTGAGACTGAGAGCATTTCCTGGCCTCTTGAATTTAAATCCACTAAAAAATACGCAAAATGAGAACCTGCTGTGATAACTATTTTTTTAACTTAATTTATGACTTTTGACTATACCAGACCCAAAATGCTCCACAAGACCCCAAATGCCAGATAACCTCTCATATATGCAAAAAAGCTTGTACTGGCTAGAGATAAATTATGTTTTAACAGTTTTACAATTCTTAATAATTATGTTTATTATAACATTTCCAAACACTTCAATAAATTGCACTAACCATAAAATTAATGAGAAACATAGAGAAAACATGCACCATCCTCGGAAAAACAGCAAGTGATGGCTAAATATCACAGAATCAGAAATTTCAAATCTCTTGCAAATTGTTGTCAACTTTAATTCATGTTTTGTGACATCAATGTCGTACCTCCACAAGACCCAAACTCTCAGACAACATCACATTTTATATGTTTTTCATGCTTTCTTCTGTGAATGTACAGGCTGGTTTGTGTTGGACCTGGTACAAGGTTTCTCATGATAACCCTGTCATAATGAAAGAAAATAATACATTTTCATTACGAAAACTTGCCCATGCAATATATAGAGAACCTTTTAGCTTTAAAAATGAAAATTTTCAGTAGGAAAAAAAATCAATATTTTTAATAAGTATGTTCAAAACATTGCCGAGGTGGTTCTAACGAGTACCCACAATCTAAATAAGCAAAATAGGTATACCCCTGCATACCCCAGTTTTGTTATATAAAAGTGGGGTATAAGGTGGTATATATCACAGGGACATGTTATCCTGATGTCAACAGCTATTGCTCAAGAAGAAATGAGCCATGACTTCCGAAAACCTCTCTTAGGGGTTTCTGACCACTTCCAGGGTATAATTAACCAGTATTTCAATACATACCCCCTTATAACCCACTTTCATACAGCAAAACTGGGATATACAGGGCTATACCTATTTTTCGTATCTTTGCACCAGAACATAGATTGTGGGTAAAACATAGATTGTGGATACACGTTAGAACCGCCTCGGCGATGCGGTTCTAACGTGTATCCACACTCTATGTTTTGAACAAAAATATAAAAAAACAATGAAATTTTTGCAATGAAATTTTCAATCTTTTCAGCTGAAAAAATGTCTGTATATTGCATGGACAAGTTTTTGTAAAGTTTAGGAGTTAAATTGAATGAGTGAATGTATTGCAGACACCAACAAGAGTCACAGACACAACAAGAACTCTGATAGATCATGCATTTTCTAATGTTTGTGAGAATATTGCTAAAGTTTCAGTTCCAATATATGCAATTAGTGATCACTTCCCTGTGTGCCTTACAAGGAAAATAACACAAGACTTTGACAAAGGTCCATTGCATAAATTCATTCACTATAGAGACACAAAATCATTCAATGAAACAGCTTTTGTGTCAGAACTTGAAAATCAGCCCTGGTCAGTGATTGATATATTTGATAATGCCAGTGATGCTTTGGGCTTTTTTTCGGACATTTTTAATACAGTTCTCTCTAAACATGCACCAAAAAAGAAAAAGAGAGTGAAAAAATCAAAACAACCTAATTGGATGAACCAGGATATTTCAAATGCAATTAGAACAAGAGACAGATATAAACTTCAAAATGCAGAACAATACCGCTTTTGCCGAAATAAAACAAAAATCTAATTCACAATTCAAAAATTAATTATTACACTGAATCAATAAATAGTAACCACAACTAGAAATGCGTGTTTGTAAAACACTATGCCCCCAACTGTATGCTTGTCCCTAAACTGGCAGTTTGTATGATTCATTTATTTCATTCGAATGCAGTCAAATTTAATTTCCTGAAGAAGCTGTTTGGTTGCGTCTGTTTTGACCTCGATCCAGAAACAGAATGTAAGCTTTTTTGCAGGCAAGTTAGAAATGAAGTAAAAATTTAAAAATGGAGTAATTATGTCAAAATTTGACAGAGTCCTCAAAGGTTAATCAGGTGATCTTCTTCTCAGCCCCAACCAGCATACCAAATATGAAGGCTCTAGCTAGCTAGCTCAAATAGGTTTTGAGATATCTTGCAAACAAGATTTTCAAAATTTGTTTTCAAAGGGACATTATTCCAACAAGGGGCATAACACGTACATGAAAAAATACAGGCCAACTATTTTTTCATGAGGAATCTGTATATGAAATTTCAAAACCCTATAATTCACCGTTTAAAGGTTTCAAATTTCACCGAAAAGTGGAAAAATCAATCAAAATTTCAAAATTCTGTATTTTTTGTAAAAATTTGACAGAAAGTTCTCAAAAGATAATCAGGTCATCTACTTCTCAGCCCCAACAAGTGTACCAAATATGAAGGCTCTAGCTATAATACTTTTTGAGATATCTTGCACACAAGATTTTCAAATTTTGTTTTCAAATGGACATAACTCAAAAAGGGGCATAACTTGGCCATACAAAAAAATACGGGTCAACTATTTTATCATGAGGAATGTGTATATGAAATTTCAAAACCCTAGCATTCACCATGTTGACCATTCAAAAGTTTCAAATTTCACCGAAAAGTGGAAAAATCAATCAAAATTTCAAAATTCCGTATTTTTGTAAAAAATTGACGGAAAGTTCTCAAAAGTTAATCAGGTCATTTACTCCTCAGCCCCAACAAGTGTACCAAATATGAAGGCTCCAGCTTAAATACTTTTTGAGATATCTTGCACACAAGATTTTCAAATTTTGTTTTCAAAGGGACATAACTCAGAAAAGGGGCGTAACTCAGACATGAAAAAAAAATACGGGTCAACTATTTTTTCATGAGGAATGTGTATATGAAATTTCAAAACCCTAGCATTCACCATTCAAAAGTTTCAAATTTCACCGAAAAGTGGAAAAATCAATCAAAATTTCAAAATTCCGTATTTTTGTAAAAAATTGACAGAAAGTTCTCAAAAGTTAATCAGGCCATCTACTCCTCAGCCCCAACAAGTGTACCAAATATGAAGGCTCTAGCTTAAATACTTTTTGAGATATTTTCAAATTTTGTTTTCAAAGGGACATAACTCAGAAAAGGGGCGTAACTCGGACATGAAAAAAAATACGGGTCAACTATTTTTTCATGAGGAATGTGCATATGAAATTTCAAAACCCTAGCATTCACCATTCAAAAGTTAACACACACACACACAGACACACAGACACACAGACAAGCCGAAAGCAATATGCCCTTCCAACTTTTTCAAAGTTGGGGGCATAAAAATCCAAAGCAGCTCTGGCAAAATCTTCATGATATCACTGCAAAAACAGTCAAACAGTCTACTCAGTTTATAGATGATGAGAATGGAGTTCCAATTTTAGATCCGGAAGCAATTGCCAATAGATTTAATAATCATTTCACCTCTGTACATGAAAATCTTTCTACAAGACAAACTAGTGAAAAATATAATGCTGATCTCCTTACGGATTATTTTAACCAAAAAGTCCCCAGCGAAACTGAATTCACAATATCTTTGGTAGATGAAACGTTTATCCTGAGTCAGCTGCAAAACCTGAATGTAAAGAAAGCAACTGGTATTGATGATTTCAGTGCAAAATATCTTTAAATGGCAGCCACAGCCATTAGCAAACCTTTAACAAAAATATTAAACCTGAGCATACAAAATGGTTCCTTCCCAGATTGTCTAAAAAAGGCCAAAGTAACACCAATATATAAAAGGGGGAGTAAAACTGACGTAAACAATTTTAGACCAATTTCTGTTTTGCCTATCCTTAATTCAATATATGAAAGACACATAAGTAACTGCTTGACTGCATTCTTGGATGAGCATCATCTAATTTATGAGCTACAGTCAGGATTCAGACGCCTTCATTCTTGCCAGACTGCTCTGACAAAAGTTGTTGACAATTGGCTAACTGCGATGAATAATAATGATATAGTAGGAACAGTCCTCTTAGATCTGTCAAAAGCATTTGACTTAGTCCATCATAATATACTCGTACAAAAACTTAAATCCTACAAGTTCAGTCCATCAGCCATAGCCTGGTTTGAATCATACCTCAGTAACAGGTCACAGCAAGTCCACATCTCTGGAAAATTTTCTACACCAATGGCACTAAAAGCTGGTGTCCCACAAGGATCAGTTCTAGGTCCCTTACTGTTTCTTCTGTATGTGAATGACTTGCCGTTAACATTACAATTTTGTATATTGGACCTGTTTGCTGACGATGCAACCCTATCATCCTCTAACTCCTCTATTCTTGAACTCACCAACAGCTTAACCTTTAGCATGCTGTAGGCGACTGCCGTCACCCGTGGAAAACCTATCTGTGCCAACTAGAGGCGACTGCGGTCGACAAGAAAAACCGCTTTCAAATTTCCCGCACTTTTCGCCCACTTCCTACTTATGAATATTAATGAGCGATGCCCAGACAGTTGCACATGAAAACAACATGGCGGCTTGTGGTTTTGGGACCGATTTGTCGGCTGATTTTGATCGGATTTTCGTTATTTTTGCATTAGAAATGCATTTTCAGCGCTTTTTTCGCTGGTAAATGGAAAATTGGGTGCATTTACACCCGAAATATGACATCGTAACGGTACGTATGATGAATTTTTACGCTAGAAATCGGCGTAACAAAGACTTCCGAAACCGAAAGTAGATTTGTTTACTGCGTTTGTTGAATTTATTCAGCTGTTTTTATGGCTCAAAAATTAAGAAAACACGGAAATAAGAGCTGTCGCAGGACAGCGTAGCTCGCCTGACTTGTGCTTTGCCACTACATCTGTTAAAATCTATGACCCATGACCTTGACCTCAAAGTCACTCAGGTGGGTCATCATGGCACAACATAAAACTTCAGACCAATGCAAAGTATCAACTTGATCAATCTACATGTTCAAGAGATATAGACTTATAAAAACATTAACCAAAACTTAAACACAAAACTTCCAAGTTCGTGACCCTGACCTCGAGGTCATCTAGGTGAGTTGTGATGTACAGCATAAAACCTGAGACCAATATCTATCAACATGCAAGTATCAACTTTATCCATTAACATGTTCAAGAGATTTAGACTTTAACCAAAAAATTTAACACAAAATTTCTAAGTCTGTGACCTTGACCTCAAGGTCACCCAGGGTAGGTCAAGATGGTACTGCATAAAACTTTAGACCAATATCTACCAACATGCAAAGTATCAACTCGATCAATCAACATGGTCAAGAGATAGAGACTTACAAAAACTTAAATCAAAAACTTAAACACAAAATTTCGAAGTCTGTGACCTTGACCTCAAGGTCATCGAGAGTGGGTCATGATGGTACTGCATAAAACTTCAGACCAATATCTAGCAACATGCAAAGTATCAACTCAATCCATCAATATGGTCAAGAGATATAGACTTACAAAAACTTTAACCAAAAACTTAAACACAAAATTTTTAAGTCCGTGACCTTGACCTCAAGGTCACCCAGGTTGGGTCATGATGGTACTGCATAAAACTTCAGACCAATATCTAGCAACATGCAAAGTATCAACTCAATCCATCAATATGGTCAAGAGATATAGACTTACAAAAACTTTAACCAAAAACTTAAACACAAAATTTCTAAGTCCGTGACCTTGACCTCAAGGTCACCCAGGTTGGGTCATGATGGTACTGCGTAAAACTTCAGACCAATATCTAGCAACATGCAAAGTATCAACTCGATCCATCAATATGGTCAAGAGATATAGACTTACAAAAACTTTAACCAAAAACTTAAACACAAAATTTCTAAGTCCGTGACCTTGACCTCAAGGTCACCCAGGTTGGGTCATGATGGTACTGCGTAAAACTTCAGACCAATATCTAGCAACATGCAAAGTATCAACTCAATCCATCAATATGGTCAAGAGATATAGACTTACAAAAACTTTAACCAAAAACTTAAAAACAAAATTTCTAAGTCTGTGACCTTGACCTCAAGGTCACCCAGGTTGGGTCATGATGGTACTGCGTAAAACTTCAGACCAATATCTAGCAACATGCAAAGTATCAACTCAATCCATCAATATGGTCAAGAGATATTGACTTACAAAAACTTTAACCAAAAACTTTAAAAAAACACAAAGTATCAACTCAATCCATCAATATGGTCAAGAGATATAGACTTACAAAAACTTTAACCAAAAACTTAAACACAAAATTTCTAAGTCCGTGACCTTGACCTCAAGGTCACCCAGGTTGGGTCATGATGGTACTGCGTAAAACTTCAGACCAATATCTAGCAACATGCAAAGTATCAACTCAATCCATCAATATGGTCAAGAGATATAGACTTACAAAAACTTTAACCAAAAACTTAAAAACAAAATTTCTAAGTCCGTGACCTTGACCTCAAGGTCACCCAGGTTGGGTCATGATGGTACTGCGTAAAACTTCAGACCAATATCTAGCAACATGCAAAGTATCAACTCAATCCATCAATATGGTCAAGAGATATTGACTTACAAAAACTTTAACCAAAAACTTTAAAAAAACACAAAATTTTTAAGTCCGTGACCTTGACCTCAAGGTCACCCAGGGTGGGTCATGATGGTACTGCGTAAAACTTCAGACCAATATCTATCCACATGCAAAGTATCAACTTGATCCATCAACATGGTCAAGAGATATAGACTTCTAAAAAACTTTAACCAAAAGTGTGACGCGGACGTAAACATAAACGTAAACGTAAACGCGGACGACCGAGGTGACTACAATAGCTCTATGCACTTCGTACAGGCGAGCTAAAAAATTGGAAAAAACGTCAGTGGGCTGCCATATTGATTTCACTATATTGCTCAGCATGCTAAAGGTTAAATTCTGATCTGGAAAACTTCATGAATTGGTGTTTGAATAATGGCATGGTAGTAAATGTCCCAAAGACCAAAGCAATGCTACTATCTACTAGGTATAAGATAGCTCAGATCATGACAAATCCTCCAACACTTAAAATAGGTGATGAAACCATAGAAATATCATCAAATGAAAAACTCTTAGGCATAAATATTGATAATGTTCTATCCTGGAGTACACAAATTGAAAATACCATTAAGAAATGCAATACCCTTCTGTACTTACTAAGTCGAATAAAATGCTACTTATCCATACCTGTCAGGAAATTGTTCTACAATGCCTACATTCTTCCGCAGCTTGACTACTGTTGCACTATATGGGGCAATGCAAATGAAGAGCTTATGGAAACTGTCATCAAGTTCCAGAAGCGAGCTGCAAGATGTATTCTAGACAAAGATATTGACACTCCATCGGAGGAAATGTTTTTAGAACTAAAATGGATGAAATTTCCAGAGCGAGTCATATACCAGAAAGCCATCCTGATGTTTAAAATCAGTAACAACTTGGCTCCCCAATACTTACAAGATTTATTCACACATACAACAGATATACACCAAAGAGCACTAAGGTCCACATCCAATTTAATCTCTTGTATGTACCAAAACCCAAAATGGAGCTATACAGAAACTCACTTTCATATTCCGGATCTAAAATTTGGAACTCAATTCCAGAAAATATTAAGCAGAGTGATTCAGTTACTCTCTTCAAAAAGAGGTATCTGGAATGGCTTCGCACACAAAATGATAATTAAGGCCTTTCTTGCACATGAATTTTATGTATGTATATGTTAAATTATTGTTTGTACCATTGTGTATATACAGTGGCAACTGTAGAAAAGACCACCTCTATTAAGCAATCCCCTGTCTTAAGCAAGCACTTTCATGTCCCCCCAAGTGAATTTACATGCAAATGACCCTGTATTAAGCAAGCACCTGTCTAACCTGACCAGAGACCACAAGATTATGTTCCACCAGGTGAATTTACATGCAAATGACCCTGTATTAAGCAAGCACCTGACCATAGACCACTAGATTATGTTCCAATTTTGCCCTTAAGCAGCCAGATTTTTATCACTTGTTTAAAACTATGATATTGACATTATTTCAACTCTTTCTGGTGTCAAATAGTGTTATTCACACCTTCATGAAACCATAATCCACTGTTTATTGTCACAGAAGGTAATCATAGACAGGATGTCTGGATTAAGTCAGTTAATCATTGTGGCAAATGACTAATCATAACTTACAGTAGTAAACAAATTATGGATTATTAATTAACTAGAATGAGTTCATCTTTGTACTGTATCTTTATTCTAGAAAGTTTGATTGATTTTAAAAGGCATCGTTTTGCTTAAAATTCTTTAATTTTATCAAATCAACAAGACCAAAGTTTTAAATGATAAACTTAATGTATGATGTACATTTTCAAAGTTGTATACTTGAACATTTTGAAACCTTAATTATTCATTTATAAATTTTGGCTGATTTTAATAGCTAACTTTAGAGCATAAGTTATAAGTGTTATTTGCTTCTTCACAATTTTCATTTATATTTTTTGGCATTTGAAATACTGTTTGCATGCATGTGTGGCATTGCATTTCTCATTTACATAATGTGAATGCCTGCTTAATCTTAAATGCCCCTGTCTTAAGCAAGCACCTGTCTTAAGCAAGCAATTTAACTGCATCCCTTGGCCGCTTGCTTAAGACAGGTTTGACTGTATGTTTGTTGAATAGAGGACCTCAGGGAAGATTGGACTTGTCCAACTGATCTTCCTCTTTAAATAAAGTCATTATTATTATTATTATTATTATTATTATTATTATCCTGCTCAAGAACACAATGTGTCGTCCTGAGTGGGGATCGAACCCAGGGCCTCTCCATTTGGAGTCAGCTGTCTGATGCTCTACCAACTTGCCAACTCGCCCTCCTTAGCAAGTTAGTATAAGATCTTGCTGGAGTCCGAGTAAAAGACTACCTAAGTTTGATGGAATTTTATGATTTCTAACAAAACTGTAGGGACTGGTCAGTAAAAAAAAATAGATATTAGACATATGAGCCGCCCCATGGGAAAACCAACAATCTGCATAGGCGAAAACAAAGGTGCAGATCAGCTTCGCGGTAACCGCGAAGCTGATCAGTGCCTTTGTTTTCGCTACTCGGATAGTACAATTCCTCCTCTACTTAACTCCAAAATTTCAAGCTTCTAGCCTGCTTCCGTAGCTGTACAGCCCGGTTTGTGTCCGACCTGTTCGGAAACCACATTGTTGGTTTTCCCACGAGGCGGCTCATATTTACCTTTTAGTGACAATAGAGCCATCTTTATTCATCACTTCTCTTCACTTCTAAGGCTTTCAGTATTCCTACAAAACATTAAAAATCTGGTATACAGAAAGACCTAAGGTTTCACTACATAATAACATTCAAAGTTGAAAGAGAAACTATAAAATACCATCAAATTCATGATTCAAAAATGAAAGTGACTTAAGTCTGTGCATGCCAAGTAGTCTCAATATGGCAGAAACAATGGTAACCATGGCGGTCAATATTCAAGTTGCAATGCTCATAAGACGACAAGCCAGTGCTAAGTCACTACATGGCAGCTATAATGAATACTTGTCCCCCAGATGTGAAAGAAGCAGCTTATAAAGGACTGGTGCCGCCCGTCTTGGAACATGAAAGCTCAGTTTGGGACCCTCACAATCATGACCTCCAGGAAGATCTGGAAAAGGTCCAAAATTGTGCGGCAAGGTTTGTGACTGGAAATTATGTTTTTGAAACTGGGAGCATGACTGGCATTTTAGGTCAACTGAAATGGGAATCTCTAAGAAAAGGAGGAAGGATAGTAGACTTATATTGCTATACAAAGGTCTAAAGGGTAAAGCCAGAATACCCACAGACGACCTCATCCCAAAATATAGGCGTTGTAGAAATCAACACTCTTTGGCTTTCAGGGCTCTCACTACCATTTTTGGGAATGGGGCCAGGGCCCCTGGCATTGGGAAAATTAGCGGTGTTTCGGTTAAAATTGGGAAAATAGTATATAGGCAAACAAGACTCAGAACATTGCTATACATGGTTATCTGGTTGTTGTAACCATTTTGTTTATTAATAATGTTCATGGCTGAGTCTTTGTGATAAAAGTGTTTGAAATGTATAACAAATTTCCTGCCTCTTTCACAGACTTTGTCTTTAACATTTTTTTCTTGCAACAGCCTTACAAGAAGGAATGGCCGAACGGTACTGTGCAAAATCTATGTGGGTACGAATAAAATAATAATTAACAAAGAAAACTCCTGGTCTGCATTATTTATCAGAATTAAATTTAAATGAGTTCATTTCATACAGCACAAAAAATAATAAATTTGTAGTGTATCACGGCGATATTTGCTGTCAAATTTGGCAAATCAGTATCGATATCGCTTCGAAAGCAATGCGATTCACTCTCCGTAGAAGGGAAATTACTCTAGCAGTCAGAATAAAAACCGGAACAGTCTACCGGTCCCGACCGAAAGATCGTTTCGGCGAAAATCAGCCATCTCCCAACAAAATTTTTAACAAGATGATATTTCGATCGGAAGTATTTTTTGTTCTAAACAGAATACATGGAGTTCTTGCACAGTAATCAAGTATTTAAATACAATTTGCTTTGAAGATAAATGGCTTTAAATGCAATATTCTGGGACCAAGTATTCTTGGTACAATTAGGAATTTTTAACTTTCGATTGGGAAAAAAACATACTTTTTGGCATTGGGAATGGGGCCGAATTTCGGCCCCAAATTTTGGCAAATGAGAGCCCTGGCTTTTCAGATACCTTCAGTTAGCAAAGAAGCGTACAAAAGTAGTTTCTTTCCACAGACTATCAGGGACTGGAATGACCTTCCTGATTCTCTGATCTCCTCTGCTAAAATGTCTGATGACTGTGTGTCCTAGTTCGCATCTCTTATGAGAGCCAGGAACTAATATCCCTCTTGGCGCACCCCCTGGTGAAGTATTGCCAATTTGGCTATTCAGATTCAGGTGTTTGTTGGCAGATACAGACCAGGGCTGTAGTAATTGTAATCAGTAATTGTAATCAACTGTAATTAAATACAATTTTCAAAGTAATCATAAGTAATTGTAATCATGAATTGGCTCAAATACATGTAATGTAATGATTACAATTACTGAAAATTTTCTAAGTTGTAATTTAATATAATTACTTTCAAATACATTTCACTTTTCCCACTGCAAATTAAGCCACAACTAGAAACTAAATGGTACAGATAGTGAAACTTGAGAAACAAAAGCAAGCAAAGTTTATTTGCAGGGGGGGGGGGGGGGGGGGGGTTAAAGAAATTGGATAAACAATGATTAGTTCTACTCCTAGCTGATTTCACAGGTAAATTCATTAAGCCGGCCAGAGCATTAAAAATGTGTCATATCTGTTTGTTATTTACCTGTTTGTTATTTAAGCATATTTACCTGTTTGTTATTTAAGTGTAGCATTTGAGTGTTCTGCATGATGAATGACTTATGCAGCCCAAATGGTCTACAGGTTATAGAGATTACAAAAATCAAGAGCAAAACTAAACAAGATTTCATGGTTAAAATGACATTTTCTGTGCCTTGCCCTACATCACAAAGGTGTAAAAATCTTTTGTTAGAGATCAATAGTCAACTGATGTGAAAAGTATCTGTGGGCATCCAATTGCTACCTGTTGTTAGTATATACCATAGAGCTTTGTCACAATTATGACAAATGGATTTTCTTGTGAAATGGCTAGTTTCTAAAAAAACAGTTTATCTGCTACAGTGAGTTGTGAATGTTAATTTGTATCAAGGCACTCATTCCACTCAATTTGAAATGGCTCAGCCAGGCTGCACCAGTTTTAAGCCATTTTGAAATTCCTCCTGACACAACTAGCTCACCCTAGCTGAAAGCTCACAAAATGAGATTATAGAATACCCATGAGCCAGCGTCTGTTGTCGTCCAACATTCTATTTAAAAAGTAATTGTAATTGTAATCATTACTTTTCTAAATAATTGTAATTGTAATCATTACATTGCTTATGGTCTGGTAATTGTAATGTAATTGTAATCATTCATCACTGAAAGTAATTGTAATGTATTTGAATACTTTTGAAAGTATTTGACTCCAGCCCTGATACAGACAAACCTATCAGGGACTGGAATGACCCTGATTCTCTGGTCTCCACTGCTGAAATGTCTGATGACTGTGTGTCCAAGTTTGCATCTCTTGTGAAAGCCAGGAACTAATTTCCCTCCTGGCGCACTTCCTGGTGAAGTATTTTGTCATTTTGGCATATCACCAGTAAACCATTCAGATTCAGAACCTTGACTGTCCAATGGTGCGCGCTACACTACTGTAGTTGCGAAACCTCACTCCACTTGGTCCCATTAAATGAGACTTCACAATTCAATTATTATCGTTCACATTTTTATTTTACGTTTTCATTGGTCATTTTCTTTTTATATTTATGTTTATGTTATCTGGCTGAATTGTGACGTCTCATACGCGTTTCTAACTTTTAGTAGCAAATGCTTATTGTTAAAATAAACATAATTACCTATGTCGTAAGATGCACAATACATCAAAGTTCAAAATGCACGCCTCTTTTACTAAATAGTACTAAATAGTTCTAAGAAATACACAAAAACATTGAGAGCAATAAAATATTTTTTCCACAGTCTGCCATATTGGAATTTTGACAGCTCAAGTTTTGGTAATTACAAAAACCGGAATGTTTTGAATATTTTTTGAGCGAAGTTTATTGGTCATTTCGGCCCATAACAAATACTAACAAGACAGTCGACACAGTGAATGAAATTACCACCTTTCCAACTACCACAGAACACTTGGATGGTATGGCATGGTGTGGTAGGATACCTTGCACTCCTAGGGTACCAAGATACCCTACTATCATACCCTGTCATCCTAGTGTAGCATTCTACCATCGATAGCTGATAGTGTGATACCTCTTCTTTCTATATCTGAGATTTCAAGCTTCTAATTATTTTTTTTAACATTACCTGATTTTTGCCGGTATTGGTTGGAAAGAGATCATCTCATTTAACAGTTAAACATGGATATTGGTTATTTACACATCTTAATCAATGGAAACTGACTTGTAACAAATGGGTAAGCGAGGCAATCCTCATTCACCCTTGACCCTTGTCATTGACAGTACTCATGCACTTAGCTCCAGCGACATTATCGGCGATCCTGGATTTTTCTACAAAAGTAACTGCTGATAATGGGTAAGCGAGGCATTCCTCATTCACCCTTCTCCTTGTTTCAGTTGCCTCTAAATCATAAATTGTTGGTAAAACTTTGTTGAAAGTGTTCAAAAGAGGTTTAGTGCCATTGTTTTACCGATAGCTAGTGACTTGCCAAATAGAAATTCCTTGTTGTTGTTGTTCCTCCTTTGAAGGGGTCACCCGGGGACTCATCCCTTATTGACCCCAAACTCACAACTGAACAGGTGAAAGAAAGTGAAATACACCTAACATTGTATACTAGACAGATGTCATAGAAAGGCTGTGGCTACAAACAGGAACTTATATTGATGTGCATTACACACATTTCTAGGTCTGGTCTAGCAGATTAGGCACCCATGCACACAGCATTGCTGCACTCAAGCATACATGTACCTAACCACACTACTAAGTATGTTTAACTGATTCTACAATTGATAGCATGTCATTTTATGACATCAAGTTAAAGTAAGGTTTTGGTAAGTGCCATGGTCAATATAATAATTGTCTTTAGTAAAAAGAACCTAAAACACTGTTTTTAAGTAGAGTAACAAATTAATGATTTTTCGGTCGAATAAATTTGGGCTTGTAATAGAGTTTCTATAGTGGGACTCCTAAATTTTGTCTGGGACTCCTACTTTTTCTTTTCTAGGAGTCCCAGACTTCTGTTTTCAAAATCCTAGTGAGATCCCTGTAGACCATAGATCAGCCAAACCGTATTTAATTTTCATATAAAATGTGGTACTACCATAGTTAGAGATAGGAAAATACAATCTGATTGCAATTTATTTTCATATAATAATTTAATCAAAAAGTTTATGTAAAACACTTTTCCAGGACTACGCATTACGCTTTCCATTAGAATAAAAACAATCTTTAAGCTTTAATGTGCAAACATATTGGTTGTTCTCGTAGTATCATAAAGAGAAACTGTAAGAAAACACTGCTCCTTGGCGAACGCCTGGCAAACGATCTTTTTCTCAAAGTACCATACATGCCTAACTATAGAACAATAAAGGAAAATGTTTTAAACATGTACATTGGCATTTTATGCAGCTACTATTTTTTCTGAGATTTTTTATATGTATATTGTTTAAATGTGTTTTTGCCTTGGATCTCCACCCTTCGTTGCCAAGTGGTTATGTGTCGCTCACCTTGTAAAGTAGGATATAATATTCTGTAAATGACACGTATGACTAATGCCGTTTTTCTTTAAATGAAACAGACCAAATGTTTTATCCCTATACTTATGGGTCAGCTAAGATCAGATGACAATTTTAAATTTACTAAGAGTTATGCGGTTGTGTAATGAAAACTTCAACACTAATATACTTAAGTTGACTTGCAGAATGTCAAGATTCCAATTTTTTCACAGTATAATTTTATATAGCCAGAAATACAACCAAAACAGGTGTTAAAATTGCTTCTTTTTATGGGTATGGGGATTGAAACTGGCACTTTATGTGCATATAAAATATTTTGTATGACACGTATGCCTAAAGCTCTTTTTCTTGGTAATATCTTTTAATGGCAAAAATGATAGGTGTCTGAAATGAGATCTGACATAATCAATGTCGATTATTGGAGTCTTATGGATGGAATGGTACTGGTTTCTGATTCCGGTAACGGTGGCGTACCGGTGGCTGGTCCCGGCTTTTATTTCGTTTCGTCCAAAAATCTGATCGGAGTTTTACATTACCTTTCAGTTGCTATTGCGCAAGGGAACGAGTGTAATGGAGGTCAATGGGAAAACTCGTCATGTGTACATTTTTGGAATTATTGTCGTGTTTAAGCTTGGAAAATTTTGATAGCATTATAGCAGACAAAATATTTTATATGTCTTCTTTAAATAGACCGAGGTAGGATTTGGCCATTTACAACAGAAATATGGTTTTTCCCCACACGAACTTTGCAATCAAAACTGAGCGGAACATGCTATTGGTTTTTGAAGTTTAGAAATTTGAGTTCGCATTCATACTGACAATATCCGATGAAGAAAAAATGAATGCGAACTCAAAAAATTGGAGTACACTCCACTGAGAAATTGAAAATTTGATGTGTAAAGTAAAACAATTTTTGACCTGTTAGTACACGCTTGGCACTGAGTTTGTATGACACATTCGGCATGCTTTTGTGTAAACATGCATGGAGATTGTAAATAACAGCTGAAGGTCTGAGTCTACGCGCTACACCAGACGCACACTCAGAGGCAGACACTCACAGACAGACAAGTCGAAAGAAATATGCCTTCCAACGTTTCCAAAAGGTAGTTGGGGGCATAATAACAACTTACAATCGTTGAGAAAATTACTCAGTGGAATATTTTTAAGTTTAATTCGAATTTCGTATTTATTTCTGGCGCTTTTCAATGGCGAAGTTGTTTACTTCCTTAGTGGTATACGCCGTTTTCAGGAATAGGAATCCGGGTCGTTTCGGCCCTGGGTCGTTTCGGCCTGAGTCGTTTCGGCCTGAGTCGATTCGGCCTGGGTTGTTTCGGCCAATTTTGGAGGTGTGTCGTTTCGGCCTTGGTAGGTGGGTCGTTTCGGCCAATTTTCTGGGTGAGTCGATTCGGCCCTGAGTCGTTTCGGCCAAAGTTTATGGAAATGTTCAGGTAAGTAACAAATTAAAGATAAATTGATCTTCTGGAGTATGTGCGTTTTCGTAGACATATACATGATGTATGCATGTGAGATGTTTTCAAAGTATTGTAATCACAGTTCCAGCCTCACATATTCTTAGTGTCTCGGAAAAAACATTTAATGATTAGTACTGGCGATAGAAAGGATTGATAGGGTTGAGGGAATAGATAGATAGATAGATAGATAGATAGATAGATAGATAGATAGATAGATAGATAGATAGATAGATAGATAGATAGATAGATAGATAGATAGATAGATAGATAGATAGATAGATAGATAGTCAGACAGACAGACAGACAGACAGACAGACAGACAAACAGAATAGATAGATAGATAGATAGATAGATAGATAGATAGATAGATAGATAGATAGATAGATAGATAGATAGATAGATAGATAGATAGATAGATAGATAGATAGATAGATAGATAGATAGATAGATAAACAGAATAGATAGATAGATAGATAGATAGATAGATAGATAGATAGATAGATAGATAGATAGATAGATAGATAGATAGATAGATAGATAGATAGATAGATAGATAGATAGATAGATAGATAGATAGATAGATAGATAGATGGTTTGTACAATTAAACTAAACATGTAATTATGAAGTCATCGGCCATTGCAAGGGACAACTTTTCAGTGATGTATTGGCAGTCGGTGATCTAATTATAAGGGTGATTATCAAGGTGTGGAAACTCGTTTCTGTTATCAGCAATGCTAATACATGGTGATTGATTTTCAATGTGCTCAATTAAAGTGTAAAAACTTGTGCTTGTCAATTTAATTTGAGTCTACGCATGAGAAAACCAACAGTTTTGGAATCCGACCAGGTTCATCATAAACCAGCCTGTACAGTCACAAAAGCAGGCCAGAGTATTGAAATTTCGTATTTAAGAAGAAGAAGAAGATGATTGTACTATCTTTGTAGCGAAAACAAAGGCACTGATCAGCTGTGCAGTTACCTGCGCCTTTGTTTTCGCCTATGCATATTGTTGGTTTTCTTATGCGACTTTGGTCGGCTTAAAGTGAAAAAAAAAAAAACACCGTTAAAATAATAGCTTTAAGCTCAACCTTGTTACAGCTGAATTTGTAAGTTTGAAAGTCAAATTCTATTAGATACATGTACTATGTTTACAGATTTTATATAGACTTTTTAGAACTGTCTGAGATAGGATTGTTAAGTTGCAGTTTGCATTGTACATGTAAAGCTTAGATTGTATTAACTGGTTTCATTTCTGTTTGATACAGGCAATACTCCAAAAATCTCTAATGCCTGTTGACTTTTTTCAAAATGATGTTTAGTTCGAGATGAGAAAATGTAAGGAAACTTATGAAATTAAACCGTTTGTGCTTTTTGTTTTACAATCCATGACGCCATAGAAATGACCTTTGCAGTTTCTCTATCGTTTTAATGGAATAAAGATGCAAATTTTCACCCTGTAATAGACCCAAGTACCCTTGCAAGACTGGCTGCATGGTAAAGTAGCCTCGTATAACATACACATCTAGCATAAAGTATATTATATAGTATATATAAGTATATAAGGATTAAATAAAATCAGGCCGAAATGACTCACCAAAATTGGCCGAAACGACCCAGAGCCGAATCGACTCATGCCGAAAAGACCCAGGCCGAAACGACCCACGGCCGAAACGACTCAAGGTCGAAACGACTCACGGCCGAAACGACCCGTTACCGTTTTCAGCATAAGAGCCGGAACTAACAGATTTATGGTCTATTCGCGACCTTCCTGTTCGCATCCTATACCTGACCTGTTCGCTACCTGTACATGTTCGCTACCCGACGTTTTCTCTACCTGACATTTTCGGTACCTGATTTTCTAAAATGTAAATAATAGGTGATAGAAGTGATAGTTAAGTCATATAGAACTATAATATATTTTATTTTGTTTCATGAAAATGTACATGTAACAGAAATTTTATAAACTATATCTATATTCCACGGATGTAGCGAGCTCTGGATATAAAACTATATTCACATGAAACATACTGATCTTTGGAGCCTGAAAGCCTAAATTTTATCTATTTATTTTATTTTTTATTTATTTTATTGTTTCTATGATTATGGTTTTAATAAAATCTAAGCTTCTAGTTAGAACCAGTTCAATTCTTCATGACAACATTTGTATTAACGGGATGTTTTTTTTTTTTTTTTTTTTTTTTTTTTTTTTTTTTTTTTTTTTTTTTTATTTTTTTCACACTGAGCGAAATCATATTGAAAACCCACAGTGCATAAAACTGACGATATTAGAAGTGTCGCATAAATGAAGAATCAATGAAATGTTTCGCAAATTGGGAAATTCAGTTTCCTACGGCTGACTTCAGTCTTTGCTGGCATAGTTTCTCATTTACATAAAAAACAAAGATTCCGAGCGTCGGGCCATCTTCTTTAGCTAGATGGACTAGTTTGTGTCTGACATGGCCTAGAAAATGCAATTTCGAGCGACTTTAATGTAAAATCATTTGGAAACATCACGGTATAAGAAACACAAAAATGCGAGATAAAAGTCGACATAACATTTGCAAATCTGTGATTCAGTTTTTGTTTGTGACAGATGTAGAAACTTTATGTCTCAAATTATCCCTGTTACAAAGAACTGTCAATTGTACATGTATCAGTTATCTTAATTCAGATGACTTGGAAAAAAGTGAAGGTACGAGCACATGTTATTTTTTTGTCGATGAGGACATGTAACATTTTATGTCGAAATGAAAACAATGACAGATACTGTTTAGCCACGTGGCCTCATGTCACTAGCCTATGTGTATATGCATGTAGGCTAGTCGTTTATATGGTAGGCGTGCGTCCGTGTCGTCTCCATTTGTCGTCTCTAGCATGAACGCGCATTTCGACCTGAGAGTTAGATTATTAACACGTATGCACGTGCTTATGTAATTTTGGAACAACTTCAAAGTTGTTCAATTTGGAAAGTTAATGCGAATGAACTGATAGATAGGCCGAATGATGTTGTACCATCAGGAAAATTGGCAGATGTTCAGAAAGGAAAGAAAATTGTTAAAATGGGTATTGCCCCTTTTTTCAATGCAACACCCGATGATTTTACCGCGATTTATATAGGATTATTTTGGAACTGAGCATGGAATTTCAGTTAGAACTTTCTAGCCTAAAAACAAACACCGAAAATGTCCACGGTGAACCCCGGTTTGACCTGGGGGTGTCCCGGTACATCCCGGTATTGCCGTGTTTCTCGCCGCTCGCTATTATTTTCAATACCGGGAAACACCGGGACATAACCGAGGCGTGTCCGGCAGTCACCGGGACTCCACCAGCTTTCACATATTCATTAAGATAGTTGATAATATTTTCATACGTATCATTTTCTGTAAAACTACAAATGGCCTCTCAAAATATGTAAAGTTTGTTGCTCATCATTAGAAACTGGTGAATCACTGTCATAATCACCGGCATTTTATTATCAAAAGTCATTCTCTTAAGTTCGTTACTTTTGGAAGAGCAAATACCCGGTACCTGTCTAATTAGTAAAATGAGAAAGCAATTATTAGATAGACCTCTAAGGGTCAAAAGTATTTCAACAACGCCGGGAAGTCCATAGCGGACTTCGTATTTTCATGTTTACAAGAAAAATTCTCATGTTTCTCATGGTCAACATATACTATCTTATCTATCTTCATATACTGAGTCGATCAATTTCTGATCATCATCTCAGGTGTTTGGTGGGTGCTAAATTTTGAATTTAGCAAGATGGGGAGAAACATTCGGGATGGGCCATTAAAACTATTTACAAGTAGCTAAACAGAGGCATACTAAAACGTATACCTCTGAACCCCTGATCTAAATGAGAGCCTTAAATTCTTCAGCAGTCTTTGATGAGACCATTGAAGAGGGAAAAAAGAATTCTTCAGAGCATCACTATAGGCCATATATCTTGTGTATTGTGAATCATGTGATGCCCTGGTACTTCTTAATTTGGGTGCTGGGGTTAGATATATATCTGTATCAAGAGACACTGTACCGGAGTGAATCATGTAAAAGAAAGTTAAGGAGTACTTCACCCTGCGGTCCTCCAGGGATGGCCACTCAAGTTCGTCCAACATATCGCCACAACACAACTCCTGTTACGCCATCGCCTGCAGGTCCACCTGGCTGCTGTCTTCTGCACTTTCTCCACCTTTTTGTCTCAGTTTCATTATAGGGATGCCAAATAGGAGCTGCATACTCAAGCTGAGGACGAACCAATGTTTTGTATGCAACTTCCTTTGTGTGCCGAGATGCAAGAGCCAAATTAGTTGCTTTACAAGAAATTTCAGAAATATGTTGACCCCATTCTAAGTCGCCAGTGTTAGTAAGTCCAAGGTATTTGGCGAATCGAACCTGTTCCAGAGTTTGCTGATGTAAAGAGTAGTTGAAATGTATTTGATTGCTGGGGAGGTGCCGGGTCACCCTCATTGAGTGACATTTGGCAACGTTGAATTTCATTTGCCAATCTGTCTCCCATTGTGCAAGGCTATTCCGGGCTGTACTTGATATAGCCGATCCGATTGATCCGATCGACCGGAGCATACGGATTCTAAATCAAGTAGTCGCAATGGAGCGTGACGAAGCGCTCCGCCGTCCAAGGTGGTGTGGTCGGGGCAAGTCACGTGACCTGCTCTAAAAAACATGGCGTCAAAATATTTATACAAAACACAATCGTACAGCGAGAGTGCGAGTGCTGGTGACTTGTGGAAGTATTCTTCATCTGAATCATCTTGAGATGAGCTGTGGAATCGCTCATAATTAGACTCGCTACGACCGAATTTAGAACATTGCTCTTCCTCACTTGATTTAGTAATGGGAATGCACTCCATTTGCCCACTTTCCCTTGATTTAGCGTGCTGCTCGGAGCAATCCGATCACTCTTAAAATTTCTAAATCAAGTACGCCCCAGGGCTTTTTGTAGAATCTGGCAATCAGTGAGTGAAAAAATATTCATATACAAAACACAATCGTCTGCAAAGAGACGCACAGATGACCTGATATTGTCCGGAAGGTCGTTAATAAATATCAAGAAAAGGACCGGTCCCAATACCGATCCTTGCGGGACTCCTGATAAGACTGGGACTGGATCTGAGGCTTGACCATCTAACACCACTTTTTGATAGCGCTCAGAGAGCCATGAAGCGATCCACTTGTGAGTAGATCCTCTAATCCCGTAGTAGTGCAGTTTGTATAGTAACCTCTTATGTGGTACCTTGTCAAAGGCATTTGCGAAATCCATGATGATCACATCCGTTTGTCTATGACGCCGGTTCAAGTTCACTTGAAACTATAAGACTTAGGTTTAGCATTTTTTTATCCATCATTATTTTCAAAATCAAAAATTTGAAAACTATCGATACGCTTTTAAAATGTCAAGTGATGCTCGAATTCATGTATCGAGATGAGTTTGTGTTTTTCTTACGTCCACTAGTTCAGTGTCGGGAAACAAAGTCTGTGTATGCTATCGTTTGTGTATACGTCATACGACAGAGCGCGCGTTCGCACTGTACTTAATTTCGGAAATCGCGCGTTGCTATTTTCATATTTTAAGAAAAATGTTTTACACATATCCTATCACACGGCTGGTAATGTCGTTAGGAGCAATTAAATGTTATGCAAACGGACGCCTTACGGGAGCTTCCGGACATGAGTTACGGGAACAGAACACAAAAACAACATGTGACATTTGTTTATGTTTACGCAAGTTTCTTTGTTCGGAGGTAAATATTCGGAAATCGGGCAATACTATTCCAAAAAGTATTTATTTCTGCATACTTTTTTTGCGATCGTGGGAATGGTCTCTAAAATCAAGGTTTTCCTGGGTGCGAGGTATATTGTTTGTTCTGTTTTGAGCAGTTACTGGACATGTTTTGGTGCATTGTCGGCGAGCTTATGTAGACAAACATAATTTATTCGAGTCTTTCACTGTATGATGCCTTGTCCAAAGAATTTGCCATGGAAATTCTGCTTAAAAAGGTTGCTATAGAAGAAACAGAAAAAAAGTTATGACTTACGACATGACTACCCCTATCGGACCGGTTACCCCTAACGAGTGGACCTGCGTAAGGGTTCATGGAAACATCCAAAACCACCCCAAACATTCAAAAGCCACGTGATCGGTTAGCAAAAAACCATTTCCGCGCCGATATGGGGTTCTGTGTTTAAACACTAATAAATTATTATGTTGTTCTAAAGGCAAATGTGCGTTATACATATGAAGTGCAGTGAACGCCCACAACCAAGAGAAAGAGGAATACCTCCCAAACAGAAAACCACATTAAAATGCTCGTTAAAAGAAGAATTTAGTCGCAAAAACTAGCCTATAAGTGCAATAGGAGATACGAAATATGACAGAACCTACTCAAAAATAACATGAGTAGCACGCCACAATTACTGTTTTAAAAGGCCACCAAACCAGCACGATATCACATGGGCGAAACTATTCTAGCTTTTTAGATAAAAACCAGAACAAGAGCAATGCCATGTGCGATCATGCACATATTCAAGGAAAAAGAGTATAGTAATACCGATTTTATATGCAATCATAAACCGGTTGCACAACGTGTGTTGCTGTGGGAAAACGCATTTTTCAAGCTCCAACATAGATGAAATGGTCAGGTTTTTAAGGGTTTAATGGGTGTTTTGGAATGTAATTCGTACAGTAAGCGCTACAATCCCATTTTACTCACGTCTTCTCCGCAAACGACACAAAGGGAAGCGTGTACGGACACCAATTTTTTACCACCGGCGCAGATCCAACCTAGGACCTCTAGCACCTTACAACTGAAGCATACCACGATTCAATCCGTTACTGGAATAAAACCGCTGATATTTCAGTAAATCTCCGTTTTCGGGTTGTTGCTTTATCATAAAATAGTCTTTAAATGGGACTTTGCTGCAATGACAGGAATTCGTCTCGTTAGGTGCAATAGTGCTGATAGGGGCAACAAATGTCGATAGGGGCAACATAAACGAAAAACTAAGCTTCTTCACAAGTGACACTTGAGAATAAATTCTGACAACGTTTGTTTGCAATACAAAATGGATTAGGATATGCTTATATTTAGCAAAAGTGTATTTTAAAGCATTTATTGTACCGAACCCCCTCACTTGCAACCACGAAATCTAATTACATCGAAACACCACACACATGAGAAGGTGGATCGCAAGTGATCTATTGACGTTTGTGTGCCCGATTCGTTTCGAATGCAGACATAAATACTAAATGGAATGGTATTCTCCTTTTTGTATATATAAAGCTGTAATACTTTGAAAAAATACAATTCGTGAAAACTCGCTTGCCTGTTGACATTTTGTCTGATCCCGTAAATCATATTCGGAAGTTCCCGTGAAGATTCGATTTGCATAACCATCCGGTTGCCCCTAACGACATTACCAGCCGTGTATCATATGCTGCATATTACAAACACATATTAGCAATACTTTCTTTCTTTGAAACAATCGTCAACATTTAGAACACTTCGGAACTTTAAAGTTTCTGAAGTGTTCTCAGTGACCAGATGATGAATTGTGAAAGTTTTTAAGGTTATACAACCAAAATGTGTACTGCATATGATAGGATATTTAAAATATTTCACAAATAACTTACGCGAACGGTACCACAATTTTTCCGAACTTGGTTAAGTTCGAACTTTTAAAATTCTCTGTGACGTCACCGTTATGTGTGCAAATGATAGCTTACACGGAGTTTGTTTCCCGATAGTGTAGTTGCTACGTTATAGATAATCAACTGGGCCCAGTTGTTCAAAATTAACGACATCGTTAGTTAACGATTCGTTAAAATTAAATTTCAAACATAAATATTACAAATACTGTTATTTTTTGTTGATAAAATGTGAGAAGCATTTGCATTGCAATTATCAGCAAAAATAAAAGTGTATTTGCGTATTATGTAGTCAGCATTAATTTAACGAGTTGAGGTCTTAACGATGACGTTAAGCTAACGAAGTTTTGAACAACCGGCCCCTGATTTTTTTCTTCAAGTGCTGTGTTTTGGAGTTCAATGACCTTTCATCAGGACCTTTTACGAGCCGAAGGCGAGTGTATGGACGACAGACTGGCCAAGGTCAAGAGATGACCTTGACCTAAATTAATCGCATACCTTCATCTACTCCATTAGTTGTTTGCATCTACTACTTTTCAGATCTCAGGCTGCAACAGTTTTAAAAAAATCTATAGTTTTCACTTTTTCCCATGTAAAAGCCTATGTTTCCAAAATTGAAATTGCCGTAAAATAGGTCAAGGTCATCCTAGGGTCATCATTTGATCAAACTATGATGGGCTGGAGTCCCAAATGCTACATACGAAGTTTCATGAAAATCGGCCTGCCGGTTCTGGAGAAGAAGATTTTTGAGTGGTTTTTACCATATATGGGCGTGGCGGCCATCTTGGTTATGTGACCTGGGTTTTGCGATCAAACTTTCAGTATCTCTACCCATGGATGCTCCACATAAAATTTCAGTTTAATTGGCCATGCAGTTTCAGAGAAGAAGATCTTTGAAAAGTGTGTATGGACGACAGACTGGTCAAGGTCAAGAGATGACCTTGACCTAAATTAATCACATACTTTCATTAGTTGTTTTGCATCTATCACTTTTCAGGCCTCAGGCTGCAATAGTTTTCAAAAAATCAATAATTTTCACTTTTTCCCATGTAAAAGCCTATGTTTACAATATTGACTTTGCCGTAAAATAGGTCAAGGTCATGCTAGGGTCATCATTTGAACAAACTATGATGGGCTGTAGTCCCAAATGCTACATACCAAAAATGCTACATACCAAGTTTCGTGAAAATCGGCCAGCCGGTTCATGAGAAGATTTTTGAGTGGTTTTTACCATATATGGCGTGGCGGCCATCTTGGTCATGTGACATGGATTTCGCGATCAAACTTTCGTCACCCCTACCCATGGATGTTCCACATAAAATTTCACTTTGATTGGCCAAGCGGTTTCAGAGGAGAAGATCTTTGAAAAGTGTGTATGGACGACAGAGTGGCCAAGGTCGAGATGACCTTGACCTAAATTAATCACATACCTTCATCTACTCCATTAGTTGTTTTCATCTACCACTTTTCAGGCCTCAGGCTGCAATGGTTTTCAAACAAGTAGCCCAGGGGCAACGGTCGCTCACCTGAGAGTCAACAAGTACAGTCACTGGACAAAGTAATTGGGGTTTTTACCATATATGGGTGGTCATGTGACCTTGAAACCCTACTTACATCAGCAGAAGAGCTCTTGTCTGGATTGTGTATCCTCTTTTCTGCCATTTTGGTTCACTTGAAAAAATCATCTAACAAGGTCAGGGTCCTATTATGACCCCTGGGGTGGGGCCATATTTGACCCCAGGGGCAAGATTGGCAGGATTTATGTATAGGTCACTGGCCAGATATGGTTCCGCCCCCCCCCCCCCCCCCCCCCCCTCAGTGGGAATTTCGCAGACCATGATTTTCATATAGCCTGATGTATAAGAAGTTTTTTGAAACATGTTAGCCCTCTGTAAAGTGTCGCGTAATCGTGTAACATCGAGTTACATATGTTACCTACAGAAAATCTAATTTTTACTGTTGAATTTAAAAAATGCAATATAAATTAAAATAAACATTGCTTTATTTATCAAACTGGGTTTCAAATACTAGCAGACATTCTTAGCTACAATATGAGACCTTTGATTTTAATGTCACTCTGTCACAGTGTAACATAATTATGTAACATTTTTCCGCAAAGTTCATCTTAAATGCATATGTGTAACTAAGTTATCCTTTTGTGGTTTTGCGCCCCATTAGACGGAATTGCGTAGACTATGATTTATATATAGCCTGATGTATTAAAAGTTTTTTTTCACAAATGTTAGCCCTCTGTAAAATGTAGCACAATCGTGTAACATCGAATTACGTATGTTACCTACCGAAAATCCAATTTTTACTGTTGAATTTAAATATGCCATAAAATTAAAATAAACATTCTTTTATTGATCTAAACTGGGTTTCAAATTACAGCAAATATTCTTAGCTACAATATGAAGTCTTTGATGTCCATGTCAGTCAATCACAGTGTAACGTGTGTAACATTTTGCCATAAATTACATTTTAAATGCATATGTGTAGCTAAGTTATCTTTTTGTGGTTCTGCGCCCCATTATAGAGAATTGTGTAGACCATGACTTTCATATTAGCCTGATCTCTAAGAAGGCTTTTGAAATGTGTTAGCCCTCTGTAAAGTGTAGCGTAATCATTTAACATTGAATAACATAAGTTACGTACCGAAAATCTATTTTTTAATGTTGATTTAAAAATGGAATAAAAATGGAAAACGTACATTTTGCTATTGATCAAAATGGGTTTCAAATAAAAGCAGACACTCTTAGCTACAATATGAGACCTTTGTATTTTTCATGTCAGTCTTTCAGAGTGTAACGTATGTAACATTGTTTCACAAAGTTCATTTTAAATGTGTATGCGAAGCCTAGTTATCCTTATGTGGCCTTGCTCCCCATAAGAGGGAAATTTGTAGACTGGTGGCAGTTTTATACTTTCTTGCTAATTTTATCATGATCTATAGCGCTGAGGGTCTGCAAACAAGTATCTAGAATCAAAGATTTCACTCCCGAATGTAACGTATGCAACAAACATGTAATGTATAGCAAAGGGCATTGTACATAGTTCGAATACCAATAGGTTGAATGCTCTAGCCAATAGGAAATTTTGCAAACATATTCTATTTTATAGGATAATTCAGTTTCCACCAATTAGAGATGTTTGCTCTCTGTATGTTGGAGCATTTGCCTGTCACATATGTTACCATTATAAAATAATATATGACAGTTTGAGCTTCGGAAAGATAGCATCTTTTGTTATGTCATTCAACCGTCTCATATAGTCTGCATGCAACATGCCTATTCTACACACTACTTACTTACTTAAGTTGTTTGCACAGTAATCTGACACATACGGTGTAATGTCCGTAACATATATCAAAATTACCCTTTCAAAATTAGAATTGTTAGTGACATCTTTTTCTTTTCAGTTTCACATATTTTCAAATATATCAAATGATTGTTATGATAGTGTTCTATAATAGTGTGATAAGATACAGAAATAATTCAACTTTCTTGGTGTTCAAATATTGATGAGAACCTCCAATTTTAGAGAAAAATCGCAGAACAATGGAGGGGGTCTACCTACAGAAACGTTTATAGCTCAGCAACCAAAAGCAATAGAAAGCTGGAATTCGTAACACATGATTGCAGTGACAACATTCTAAATCCAGGAAATAAGATACATAAATAATCAGACTTTCGTGCTGTTCGAGATTTGGTGAAATCTTAAAAATAGAGAACGATCACAGAAAATGCAGGGGGTATACCTACGGAAACATATGTATCTCAGCAACCAAAAGCCACAGAGAGCAGAAATTGGTATCAAATAATTGCTATGACTATATTCGATAACCATGTTATAAGATATACAAATAAGCTGACTTTCTTGTTGCTAAATTATTTAGAAACTTAAGATATAAGAGAAAAAATCACTGGCAAACGAAGGGGGTATACCAATAAAATTGCTAATACCTCAGTGACCAAAAGCTCTAGAGATCTCAAATTGGTATCAAACGATTGCTATAATAATGGTCTATTATCATGTGATAAGACAAATAAATAATCTGTTTTTCTTGTTGTTGGAATATTGATAAGAACTTTAAATATTAGATAAATATCTTAGAAAAATAGACGGGGTACGCCAACGAAAAAGCATATATCTGAGCAACGAAAAGTCATAGAGAGCTGAGATTGGTATCAAATAATTGCTGTGACAATATTCTATAACCATGTAATAAGAGATATAAATTAGCTGACTTGATTGTTGCTAAACTATGTAAGAAAACTTAAGGTATAAGAAAAAAATCACTGGCAAACGAAGGGGGTATACAAATAAAATTGCTAATATCTCGGTGACCAAAAGCTCTATAGAGCTCAAATTGGTATCAAATGATTGTTATAATAATGGTTTATAATCATGTGATAAGACAAATAAATAATCTGATTTTCTTGTTGTCGGAATATTGATAAGAACTTTAAATATTAGATAAAAATCTCAGAAAAATAGAGGGGGTATACCAACAATAACGCATATATCTGGGCCAGAGAAAGTCATAGAGAGCTGAAATTGGTATCAAATAATTGCTATGACAATATTCTATAACCATGTAATAAGATATATAAATTAGCTGACTTCATTGCTGCTAACATATGTAAGAAAACTTAAAGTATAAGAGAAAAATCACTGGCAAACGAATGGAGTATACCAATAAAACTGCTAATATCTCAGTGACGACCAAAAGCTCTAGAGAGCTGAAATTTGTATCAAATAATTGCTAGGATGATGTACTTTAGCCATGTGGTAAGAATCACAAATAATCTGACTTTCTTGTTTTTGGAATATTGATAAAATCTTTACTATTAGAGAAAAATCACAGAAAAGTGGGTGGGGTATACCAACAATAACGTTTAGAACTCAGCAACCAAAAGTCCCAGAGAGCTGAAATTAGTATCACATGATTGCTATAATAATGTTCTATAACCCTGTGGTAAGATTTATGAACAATTTGGCATTCTTGTTGTTTGAATATTGATGAGAACTTAAAATATTAGATAAAAAATCACAGAAAAATAGAGGGGGTATACCAACAGAAACGTTTATATCTCAGCGACCAAAAGTCCTAGAGAGCTAAAATTGGTATCAACTGATTGATATGACAATAATTTATTTTCTTATCAATTTGGCATGAAACAAAGATTGCACGTACTTCTTTTATGGGCACAATTCCACATTTTGTCATCAAAGATTACCATTTGTGTCAAAAACTGCTCCAAGCGAGTCTATGAATCAAATAAAACGCTTCTAAAGTACATATATATGTTTATTTACAGTAACGTATATAACGGCACATTGCCTTTGAATAAGTCCTTATTGTTTGCATTTCATTAAATTCAACATACATTTGTGCGATAATGCCACAAAAAGAATATGACTTGGTAAGGATAACTTGGTGAGGTCAGTTGCAAAATAAATCAAGCATATCACATTTTAATACAGCATTGTAACACACGTTGTGAGCCCCTTTATCAGAATAAATATTATTGGAGAAGTCATTGTGCTTTTAAAATGCTTACAATGCTGACCTTTGCAATTGAAAATAACTAAAACACGTCTTCCTGCATGAAAAAAGGAATGAAAACACACATACAGGTACCGATGCCGTATATTGTAACGTATGTAACATGCTGTTACATATGTTACATATAATGGATTGAAGCAATTAATTTCAAAGGCTTATTAGTGATGTTATGAGAACATTCTAGGTCAAAGGCAAGCATGGCATTGGTTCTGAGGGTACTTGACCATTGATACCAAAAGGTCATTTAACAAAATTTGGGTAACGTATGTAATTTTGATGTAACACGGTAACGCGACACTTCTCAGAAGGCTAACATGTCTCATTTTGTGGCTTAGATATTGCTCTATAAGAAAATCATAATGGCCAAAATTCCCCCTGAGGGGGGAGGGGGGTGTATAGCCATCCCAAGGACTAGTAGAGCTCCACATGACAATGTGGTATATCAAATATACAAGCTTTGTGTCATGCTGTTGCAGAGAAGATTTTTTCATATATTTCCATTATAAGTCTATGTAAGATAATGACATGCCTGGGGCATGGCCTGTAAGGACCCCAGGGGCACCGTTGGCAGCATTTCTGATTGCGCCTTTTCCTGATCTTTGCCTACTTGTACTTTTTTTTATAAAGGAGAGTATTATACATTGGTCCACATAACATATAAAAGCTCTGGGCCAAATGGTTTCGGAGAAGATTTTTTTTATGTTTTTCCCAGGACGCCCCGGGGCGGGGCCCGTATGGACCCCAGGGGCACAGTTGGTAGAGTTTATAAAGAGGACCACTATACATAGCTAAAAACAAAATATGAAAGCTTTGGGCCTAGTGGTTTCGGAGAAGAATTTTTTATGTTTTTCCCATGACGCCCCTGGGGCGGGGCCCGTATGGACCCCAGGGGCATGATTGGCAGGATTTATAAAGAGGAACACTATACATTGCTACAAACAAAATATGAAAGCTCTGGGCCTTGTGGTTTCGGAGATTTTTTTATGTTTAACAGGAACACTATATATTGCTACAAACAAAATATTTTTTTATGTTTAACAGGAACACTATATATTGCTACAAACAAAATATGAAAGCTCTGGGCCTTGTGATTTCGGAGAAGAAGATTTTTTTATGTTTTACTCATGACCCCCCGGGGCGGGGCCCGTATGGACCCCAGGGGCACGATTGGCAGGATTTATAAAGAGGACCACTATACATTGCTACACACAAAATATGGAAGCTTTGGGTCTTGTGGTTTCGGAGAAGATTTTTTAAAGTTTTTCCCATGACGCCCCCGGGGCGGGACCCGTATGAACCCCAGGGGCACGGTTGGCAGGATTTATAAACAGGAACACTATATATTGCTACAAACAAAATATGAAAGCTCTGGGCCTTGTGATTTCGGAGAAGAAGATTTTTTTATGTTTTATCCATGACGCCCCCGGGGTTGGGGCCCCTATGGACCCCAGGGGCACGGTTGGCAGGATTTATAAAGAGGACCACTATACATTGCTACATACAAAATATGAACATTTGGGTCTGGTGGTTTCGGAGAAGAAGATATTTTAAAGTTTTTCCAATGACGCCCCTGGGGTGGGGCCAGTATATACCCCAGGGGCATGGTTGGCAAAATTTATAAAGAGGACCACTATACATTGCTACTGACAACATATTAAAGCTCTGGGCCTTGTGATTTCGGAGAAGAAGATTTTTTTTAAGTTTTTCCCATTGTAAGTCTATGGGAGCTAATGACCCCCCGGGCAGGGTCATTTTTGACCCCAGGGGCAAGATTGGCAGGATTTATATAGAGGACCACTAAACCTTGCTACATACAAAATATGAAAGCTTTGGGCCGTGTGGTTTTGGAGAAGAAGATTTTTTTATGTTTTTCCCATGGCCCCCCACCGGGGCGGGGCCCGTATGGACCCCAGGGGCACGGTAGGCAGGATTTATAAAGAGGACCATTATACATTGCTACACACAAAATATGAAAGCTTAGGGCCTTGTGGTTTCGGGGAAGATTTTTAAACATTTTTCCCATGACACCCCCCGGGCCGGAACCCGTATGGACCCCCAGGGGCACGGTTGGCAGGATTTATAAAGAGGATCACTATACATTGCTACAAACAAAATATGAAAGCTCTGGGCCTTGTGGTTTCGGAGAAGATTTTTTTATGTTTTTCCCATGACGCCCCCGGGGCGGGGCCCGTATGGACCCCAGGGGCATGGTTGGCAGGATTTATAAAGAGGACCACTATACATTGCTACTGACAAGATATGAAAGCTCTGGGCCTAGTGGTTTGGGAGAAGAAATTTTTTTTTTGTTTTTCCCATTGTAAGTCTATGGGAGATAATGACCCCCGGGGCGGGGCCATTTTTGACCCCAGGGGCATGATTGGCAGGATTTATATAGAGGACCACTAAACATTGCTACATACAAAATATGAAAGCTCTGGGCCTTGTGGTTTCAGAGAAGAAGACTTTTTTATGTTTTCCCCATGACGCCCCCGGGGCGGAGCCCGTATGGACCCCAAGGGCAAGTATGGCAGGATTTATGAAGAGGACCACTAGACATTGCTACACACAAAATATGAAAGCTCTTGGCCTTGTGGTTTCAGAGAAGATTTTTATGTTTTTCCCATTGTAAGTCTATGGGAGCCATCCGTTGCCATGGAAACCAGAGTTCTGATCCGACCTGGCCCAAAACCTAATACAACCTTTCCCCCTCCTTAATGATGCTTTAGATAAAATTTGATTACGCTCGGCCATGTTGTCTTAGAGATATTTGAGTTTGAAAATGTGAACGGACAGACGGATGCACGGACGCACGCCGGCTCGACTACTGTACTTTAAGCTCACCTTGTGAGCCTTCGGCTCAGGTGAGCTTAAAATCCATAGTTTTCACTTTTTCCCATGTAAAAGCCTATGTTTCCAAAATTGACCTTGCCGTTAAATAGGTCGTCAACCCAGGGTCATCATTTCAGCAAATTATGATGGGGTGGAGTCCCGGATGCTACATACCAAGTTTCGTGGAAATCGGCTCACCGGTTCTGGAGAAGAAGATTTTTGAAGGGTTTTTACCATATATGGGCGTGGCAGCCATCTTGGTCATGTGACCAAAATATCGCGAACAAAATTTCAATGCCACTACGCAAGGAGGCTCCACATAAAATTTCAACTTGATTGGCCAAGCGGTTTCAGAGAAGAAGATCTTTGAAATTGTGGACGACGACTGACGCCGGATCATGGGTATACTATAAGCTCACCTGAGCCTGTGAGCCTTCGGCTCAGGTGAGCTAACAAGTAGCCCAGGGGCAACGATCGCTCACCTGAGAGTCAACAAGTACAGTCACTGGAAAAGTAATAGGGGTTTTTACCATATATGGGTATGGTGGCCATCTTGGTCATGTGACCTTGAAACCCTACTTACATCAGCAGAAGAGCTCTTGTCTGGATTGTGTATCCTCTTTTCTGCCATTTTGGTTCACTTGAAAAAATCATCTAACAAGGTCAGGGTCCTATAATGACCCCCGGGGTGGGGCCATATTTGACCCCAGGGGCAAGATTGGCAGGATTTATGTAGAGCTCCACATGACAATGTTGTATATCAAATATACAAACTTTGTGTCATGCTGTTGCAGAGAAGATTTTTTCATATATTTCCATTATAAGTCTATGGTAGATAATGACATGCCTGGGGAGTGGCCTGTATGGACCCCAGGAACCGTTGGCAGCATTTATAAAGGAGAGTATTATACATTGGTCCACACAACATATGAAAGCTCTGGGCCATATGGTTTCGGAGAAGATTTTTTTATGTTTTTCCCATGACGCCCCCGGGGCGGGGCCCGTATGGACCCCAGGGGCACAGTTGGCAGGATTTATAAAGAGGACCACTATACATTGCTAAAAACAAAATATGAAAGCTTTGGGGCTTGTGGTTTTGGAAAAGAAGATTTTATGTTTTTCCCATGACGCCCCCGGGGAGGGGCTCGTATGGACCCCAGGGGCACGGTTGGCAGGATTAATAAAGAGGACCACTATACATTGCTACTGACAAAATATGAAAGCTCTTGGCCTTGTGGTTTCGGAGAAGATTTTTTTATGTTTTTCCCATTGTAAGTCTAAGGGAGCTAATGACCCCCGGGGTGGGGCCATTTTTGACCCCAGGGGCATGATTGGCAGGATTTATATAGAGGAACACTAAACATTGCTACATACAAAATATGAAAGCTGAGGGCCTTGTGGTTTCGGAGAAGAAGATTTTTTTAATGTTTTGTCCCATTGTAAGTGTATGGGAGCTAATGACCCCCGGGGCGGGGCCATTTTTAACCCCAGGGGCATGATTGGCAGGATTTATATAGAGGACCACTAAACATTGCTACATACAAAATATGAAAGCTCTGGGCCTTGTGGTTTCAGAGAAGAAGATTTTTTTTATGTTTTCCCCATGACGCCCCCGAGGCGGGGCCTGTATGGACCCCAAAGACAAGTATGGCAGGATTTATGAAGAGGACCACTAGACATTGCTACACACAAAATATGAAAGCTCTTGGCCTTGTGGTTTCAGAGAAGAAGATTATTATGTTTTTCCCATTGTAAGTCTATGGGAGCCATCCGTTGCCATGGAAACCAGAGTTCTGATCCGACCTGGCCCAAAACCTAATACAACCTTTCCCCCTCCTCAATGATGCTTTAGATAAAATTTGATTACGCTCGGCCATGTTGTCTTAGAGATATTTGAGTTTGAAAATGTGAACGGACGGACGCACGCACGGACGCATGCCGGCTCGACTACTGTACTATTAGCTCACCTTGTGAGCCTTCGGCTCAGGTGAGCTAAAAATCCATAGTTTTCACTTTTTCCCATGTAAAAGCCTATGTTTCCAAAATTGACCTTGCCGTAAAATAGGTCAAGGTCAACCCAGGGTCATCATTTCAGCAAATTATGATGGGGTGGAGTCCCGGATGCTACATACCAAGTTTCGTGGAAATAGGCTCACCGATTCTGGAGAAGAAGATTTTTGAAGGGTTTTTACCATATATGGGCGTGGCAGCCATCTTGGTCATGTGACCAAAATATCGCGAACACAATTTCAATGCCACTACGCAAGGAGGCTCCACATAAAATTTCAACTTGATTGGCCAAGCGGTTTCAGAGAAGAAGATCTTTGAAATTGTGGACGACGACTGACGCCGGATAATGGGTATACTATAAGCTCACCTGAGCCTGTGAGCCTTCGGCTCAGGTGAGCTAACAAGTAGCCCAGGGGCAATGATCGCTCACCTGAGAGTCAACAAGTACAGTCACTGGACAAAGTAATTGGGGTTTTTACCATATATGGGTATGGTGGCCATCTTGGTCATGTGACCTTGAAACCCTACTTACATCAGCAGAAGAGCTCTTGTCTGGATTGTGTATCCTCTTTTCTGCCATTTTGGTTCACTTGAAAAAATCATCTAACAAGGTCAGGGTCCTATAATGACCCCCGGGGTGGGGCCATATTTGAGTCCAGGGGCAAGATTGGCAGGATTTATGTAGAGCTCCACATGTTAATATTGTATATCAAATATACAAGCTTTGTGTCATGCTGTTGCAGAGAAGATTTTTTCATATATTTCCATTATAAGTCTATGGTAGATAATGACATGCCTGGGGCGTGGCCTGTATGGACCCCAGGAACCGTTGGCAGCATTTATAAAGGAGAGTATTATACATTGGTCCACACAACATATGAAAGCTCTGGGCCATATGGTTTCGGAGAAGATTTTTTTTATGTTTTTCTCATGACGCCCCCGGGGCGGGGCCCGTATGGACCCCAGGGGCACAGTTGGCAGGATTTATAACAAGAACCACTATACATTGCTAAAAACAAAATATGAAAGCTTTGGGGCTTGTGGTTTTGGAGAAGAAGATTTTTTAAAGTTTTTCCCATGACGCCCCCAGGGTGGGGCTCGTATGGACCCCAGGGGCACGGTTGGCAGGATTTATAAAGAGGAACACTATATATTGCTACAAAAAATATGAAAGCTCTGGGCCTTGTGGTTTCGGAGAAGATTTTTTTATGTTTTTCCCATGACGCCCCCGGGGCGGGGCTCGTATGGACCCCAGGGACACGGTTGGAAGGATTAATAAAGAGGACCACTATACATTGCTACTGACAAAATATGAAAGCTCTGGGCCTTGTGGTTTCAGAGAAGATTTTTTTATGTTTTTCCCATTGTAAGTCTAAGGGAGCTAATGACCCCCGGGGTGGGGCCATTTTGACCCCAGGGGCATGATTTATATAGACGAACACTAAACATTGCTACATACAAAATATGAAAGCTCTGGGCCTTGTGGTTTCGGAGAAGAAGATTTTTTTTATGTTTTTTCCCATTGTAAGTCTATGGGAGCTAATGACCCCCGGGGCGGGGCCATTTTTAACCCCAGGGGCATGATTGGCAGGATTTATATAGAGGACCACTAAACATTGCTACATACAAAATATGAAAGCTCTGGGCCTTGTGGTTTCAGAGAAGAAGATTTTTTTATGTTTTCCCCATGACGCCCCTGGGGCGGGGCCCGTATGGACCCCAAGGGCAAGTATGGCAGGATTTATGAAGAGGACCACTAGACATTGCTACACACAAAATATGAAAGCTCTTGGCCTTGTGGTTTCAGAGAAGAAGATTTTTATGTTTTTCCCATTGTAAGTCTGTGGGAGCCATCCGTTGCCATGGAAACCAGAGTTCTGATCTGACCTGGCCCAAAACCTAATACAACCTTTCCCCCTCCTCAATGATGCTTTAGATAAAATTTGATTATGCTCGGCCATGTTGTCTTAGAGATATTTGAGTTTGAAAATGTGAACGGACAGACGGATGCACGGACGCACGCCGGCTCGACTACTGTACTATAAGCTCACCTTGTGAGCCTTCGGCTCAGGTGAGCTAAAAATCCATAGCTTTCACTTTTTCCCATGTAAAAGCCTATGTTTCCAAAATTTCTGTAAAATAGGTCAAGGTCAACCCAGGGTCATCATTTCAGCAAATTATGATGGGGTGGAGTCCCGGATGCTACATACCAAGTTTCGTGGAAATCGGCTCACCGGTTCTGGAGAAGAAGATTTTTGAAGGGTTTTTACCATATATGGGCGTGGCAGCCATCTTGGTCATGTGACCAAAATATCGCATACAAAATTTCAATGCCACTACGCAAGGAGGCTCCACATAAAACTTCATTGGCCAAGCGGTTTCAGAGAAGAAGATCTTTGAAATTGTGGACGACGACTGACGCCGAATCATGGGTATACTATAAGCTCACCTGAGCCTGTGAGCCTTCGGCTCAGGTGAGCTAACAAGTAGCCCAGGGGCAACGATCGCTCACCTGAGAGTCAACAAGTACAGTCACTGGACAAAGTAATTGGGGTTTTTACCATATATGGGTATGGTGGCCATCTTGGTCATGTGACCTTGAAACCCTACTTACATCAGCAGAAGAGCTCTTGTCTGGATTGTGTATCCTCTTTTCTGCCATTTTGGTTCACTTGAAAAAATCATCTAACAAGGTCAGGGTCCTATAATGACCCCCGGGGTGGGGCCATATTTGACCCCAGGGGCAAGATTGGCAGGATTTATGTAGAGAAAGGCACAAGTAGGCAAAGATCAGGAAAAGGCGCAATCAGAAAAAGATTCCCACTCCAAAAACCGAGGTGGGAAAAAACCAAACCAACAACCAGGTACTTATATCATGAAACATATCGTAATCCGAATGAGCAGCTATTTTCCCAATAGGTGGCCACTCAGTTACCTTTACTAAACTAAAAATATGAAAACACACATAAGGCGCCAACAGCACAATTTTTTTTTTTTTTTTTTTTTTTTTTTTAAACACACCAAGACATAAAACAAAAAGAACCACCACAAAAGTATCGACTTGGAACGATCAGTAACACAAAGTTTCTGGCGGGCTTAAACCGATTTTACATGGCCATAACCTCACCCTCAGCTTCCGCAGTGGTTCATTGATATACAAGAAATAAGAAAAATCATAGTAAGAAAATACTAAACATAGATACCAACGTTTAACATGAATAACGGAAAGCAGGGCGAGCAGCTATTGAAGGTATTAGGTGGTCACAGTGCTAGCTTGGACAGAACAAGTAAAATGCAGAGGGCTAAGTGAACAGCCAAATTATAATCGGGTGGCCACAAAGCCATGCAACATGAAACTCGTAATCGGAATAACTTTGATAAGTGTGAACCACTACAGTAGTACCGCCTTGGAACGGTCAGTTATAAATAACTGGGGGGCTTAAACCGGTTTTACATGGCCATAACCTCACCCTCAGCTTCTGCAGTGGTTCATAACATTTAGTTAGTTATTCGGTCCTCGTGGTGAATCTCTAACTAGAGCTCCACATGACAATGTTGTATATCAAATATACAAGCTTTGTGTCATGCTGTTGCAGAGAAGATTTTTTCATATATTTCCATTATAAGTATATGGTAGATAATGACATGCCTGGGGCGTGGCCTGTATGGACCCCAGGAACCATTGGCAGCATTTATAAAGGAGAGTATAATACATTGGTCCATACAACATATGAAAGCTCTGGGCCATATGGTTTCGGAGAAGAAGATTTTTTTATGTTTTCCCATGACGCCCCCGGGGAGGGGCCCGTATGGACCCCAGGGGCACAGTTAGCAGGATTTATAAAGAGGACCACTATACATTGCTAAAAACAAAATATGAAAGCTTTGGGCCTTGTGGTTTCGGAGAAGAAGATTTTTTTTATGTTTTTTCCCATTGTAAGTCTATGGGAGCTAATGACCCCCGGGGCGGGGCCATTTTTAACCCCAGGGGCATGATTGGCAGGATTTATATAGAGGACCACTAAACATTGCTACATACAAAATATGAAAGCTCTGGGCCTTGTGGTTTCAGAGAAGAAGATTTTTTTATGTTTTCCCCATGACGCCCCCGGGGCGGGGCCCGTATGGACCCCAAGGGCAAGTATGGCAGGATTTATGAAGAGGACCACTAGACATTGCTACACACAAAATATGAAAGCTCTTGGCCTTGTGGTTTCAGAGAAGAAGATTATTATGTTTTTCCCATTGTAAGTCTATGGGAGCCATCCGTTGCCATGGAAACCAGAGTTCTGATCCGACCTGGCCCAAAACCTAATACAACCTTTCCCCCTCCTCAATGATGCTTTAGATAAAATTTGATTATGCTCGGCCATGTTGCTTAGAGATATTTGAGTTTGAAAATGTGAACGGACAGACAGATGCACGGACGCACGCCGGCTCGACTACTGTACTATAAGCTCACCTTGTGAGCCTTCGGCTCAGGTGAGCTAAAAATCCATAGCTTTCACTTTTTCCCATGTAAAAGCCTATGTTTCCAAAATTGACCTTGCCGTAAAATAGGTCAAGGTCAACCCAGGGTCATCATTTCAGCAAATTATGATGGGGTGGAGTCCCGGATGCTACATACCAAGTTTCGTGGAAATCGGCTCACCGGTTCTGGAGAAGAAGATTTTTGAAGGGTTTTTACCATATATGGGCGTGGCAGCCATCTTGGTCATGTGACCAAAATATCGCGAACAAAATTTCAATGCCACTACGCAAGGAGGCTCCACATAAAATTTCAACTTCATTGGCCAAGCGGTTTCAGAGAAGAAGATCTTTGAAATTGTGGACGACGACTGACGCCGAATCATGGGTATACTATAAGCTCACCTGAGCCCGTGAGCCTTCGGCTCAGGTGAGCTAACAAGTAGCCCAGGGGCAACGATCGCTCACCTGAGAGTCAACAAGTACAGTCACTGGACAGAGTAATTGGGGTTTTTACCATATATGGGTATGGTGGCCATCTTGGTCATGTGACCTTGAAACCCTACTTACATCAGCAGAAGAGCTCTTGTCTGGATTGTGTATTCTCTTTTCTGCCATTTTGGTTCACTTGAAAAAATCATCTAACAAGGTCAGGGTCCTATAATGACCCCCGGGGTGGGGCCATATTTGACCCCAGGGGCAAGATTGGCAGGATTAATGTAGAGCTCCACATGACAATGACCCCAGGAACCGTTGGCAGCATTTATAAAGGAGAGTATAATACATTGGTCCATACAACATATGAAAGCTCTGGGCCATATGGTTTCGGAGAAGAAGATTTTTTTTATGTTTTTCCCATGACGCCCCCGGGGCGGGGCCCGTATTGCTAAAAACAAAATATGAAAGCTTTGGGGCTTGTGGTTTTGGAGAAGATTTTTTTATATTTTCCCCATGATGCCCCCGGGGCGGGGCCCGTATGGACCCCATGGGCATGATTGGCAGGATTTATGAAGAGGACCACTAGACATTGCTACACACAAAATATGAAAGCTCTTGGCCTAGTGGTTTCAGAGAAGAAGATTTTTATGTTTTTCCCATTGTAAGTCTATGGGAGCTATCCGTTGCCATGGAAACCAGAGTTCTGATCCGACCTGGCCCAAAACCTAATATAACCTTTCCCCCTCCTCAGTGATGCTTTAGATAAGATTTGGTCACGATTGGCCTTGTCTTAGAGATATTCAAGTTTGGAAATGTGGAAGGACGGACGCACGCACGGACGCCGGCTCGACTGCTATACTATAAGCTCACCTTGTGAGCCTTCGGCTCAGGTGAGCTAAAAATGTTATGTTGTTAGAAATTTTAAAACATTCTTTTCAAATTTGATAGACTGTTACCAAGTTGATTTGGAGATATAGAAAAACATTTCATAGATGGTTTACAACCAGGCAAATAGCAGCTAAGCAATCCAGGTGTTTCAAACATCTCCTAACAAGTTGTCAAAAACATGAAACTGACATTTCCTGTCCAATATCTGTATCAACCTTGAAATGAACATCGTCACCTTATTTATCTCTGATTGGTCACAGTAAGATGGAATAGACAGATGTTGATTTCTCTTTCCAAATATTTCATTGGTTATTTGAAAATAATGAACCAGACCAAGGTGATTGTTTGACAGCTTTTGACTTTTTTAAAGAAATGAACAACTTTTTCTATATTTAAATTGCACCTGGGTGATTGTTGTGGACTGTCAATTTCTTGTATTTGACAACTGAATTTGAGATGTCTGAAACTTGTGAATTGCTAAGCTGGTATTTGCGCGGTTGTAATAACTTCTCAAACAACTTCTTACATGTAAGGAACTTCTCAAAGGGTGTTCACATGCCAAAAGATTAATGATTGTTTTCTATTATGATGAAGATCATTGGGAAGATAAGCTTCAAAACCTCATGAAAATGAACTATGAAATCATTTAAGAAGTTGGTTAGGAACCTTCCTTTATCTTCATTTCGATCTTCATGTGATGGGTTTACAAAAGGAAAATGATTAGTATATCAGGGGTTGCCTTTGTAGAATCAACAGACTTTGCCACTTTCCATTGTGAAGAAATTATGTACCAAGATTTTATATGGAGATTAGTTTCAACTTCTTTCTTTACATGCCTAACTAATTTCCAATTAGTTTGTAAAAGCTACACAAAGAATCAATCAGTCACCTGGAAAAGTTATTCTTCCTACCCTGAAAATATGTGAAGGACTTATCACACTTCAATTCTTAACCTATCACCAATGAAGATTTTACCCAAGATATGGGAACACATCTATATGATTATTTTCATAGTTTATTGAAGAATAAGAATATTGGAAGGCAATCAGGAAGTATTGAAAAAGTTTGGGGGACATGTTGAGTTTAATGGGTGTAAATCCGATTGCCCGTTTCTTTCAAGTTTTTGCCTTCAAATGAAAATTTGACTATTTTCCCCATTGGGCGACCTTAGGCGGAAGGAATATTTCCATCGGTATTCCGTTAGACCTCTCCATAGAGCCCTTGGTCGAAAATGAAAAATCATCGAAGACGCAAAATAAATTGAAAATTATGTTATATCTTTTCTAAATGATAGGACTTAGTTTTTACATATTCTAGATGTAAAGATACGCAGATTCAAAAAATACACCATGTTTTCTGTGGAAAATATCACATGCGTCTACAAATAGATAAGCCTTAAGGGGAGACTACTGAAGAATTTACGGGACACAAAGTAGAAAATTGATTGCTTTTTGCAAATTTATTGAAATTCTGCAGGCTAACCAGATGTTTACAAAAAGATTTTTGCATTTTCTAACAAAACACAGAAAAATTCTAATAATTCTCACCAAATAAAGCAGCTATAAGCTTCTTACGAAATCCATAATCTGTTCGACCATAAGTTTAAAGGCAACTAATGCTGTCTTGAGAGGAGCGAGGTCACGAAGTGTATCAGAGTGCAGGTTAGCCAGCTGATCCAGGGCGACCTATGTTGATCTTGACATAAAATAGCTCGATGTCATCCCAGGGTCAAGATTTATATAAACTTTGTAAAGCTCCTCTCAATGATGCTTCATGCCAAGTTTCAAAATCATATGCCTTCTGGTTCTGGAGATGATTTTTAAGGGTTTTTGGCTATTTATAGCCATGGCGGCCATCTTGGTCATGTGACGTCGACCATTTATATAAATTTTTGTTTCCCCTTCCTGAAAATGCTTCAAATGAAAAATGGCTTTGATTGGCCAAGCAGTATTTGAAATTGTGGACGATGACAATCAATGGACGACCAAGCATGGCCATCCTATAAGCTCACCTTTTGAGCCTTTGGTTCAGTGAGCTATAAACCTGTCTCCAGGAACGGATTTGGTCTGGTTTTAATCAATTCTGTCTTGTTTTCAAGCAAATATAAGGATTTACTGAAACTGAATGAGCAAATCAGGAAACAGGATTGCCTTCAGCCATATAACCCAGGGCAGATGAACCCCTAGGGTCCATTTTTTTTTTTCATAATCATTTATATTTAGTCCTACTGCCCATTTCCTACAAGACTTTTCCTTAAAACAACATTCTAACAGTTTTCTATGTTTACCTTGCCATAAAATAGGACAAGGTCAAAATGATTTATAAATATTGTAGTACTTTAATAATTGATGCTACATGTCAAGTTTCAATCATTGAAATCAGTCCACTGGACTGGTTATGGTTTTTGAAGCAGTTTACACATATTATAATGGGCATGACAGCCATCTTGGTCATGTGACCTGGATTATTAACATGTACATTGGTTCCCCTGTTACTTCCTATAGATGCTTCATATTTAAATTTCAAATATAATTTGGCTTTGATTGGCCAAGCCGTTTCAGACAAGATCACTGAAAATGTTGCCAGACTGACAGACACCAGCTCGAGTACAATCCTGTAAGCTCCCCATGAGCCTCTAGCCGAGCTAAAAAACTTTAATGCAAGCGTGACACGCACATGAAGTGGAATGTGATATGCACAGGAAGGCAAAAGACCGAGGTGACTACAAAAGCCCTAAAAGCACTTTCTGGAGTCCAGCTAAAAACAGAAATCAAGTAAATTTTTTTCCCTTTATTTAACAAGACAGAGTACAGTTTATTTCTGGGCTTTCCTCATCTTCTGTAAAATCTGTTGCATTTCTTCTCGCTTCCTCTTGGCTCTGATGTGAGTCCCCAGCTGAAAATAAACCAATCACATTATCAAAACTTACAAATGAAATTTACAGATTTTTTTCCACTATAAATATTGAAAATTTCTATCGAAAAGTATAATTGCGATCTCCCGTTGGGAGATCGCATATATAGTTGATCAAGATCAGAACGTGCGGCTTAATCGACCACCGACTTCCGACTTCCGTCGTACTTGATTGGACGAGTCAGCTTCGATTGGGTCACACCAAATAGCGCATGTCGGCTCGGGTATGAAAGCTCACGTTGAACCGAGCTGTCATCTAGTCTTTTCGGTCTGTGGTTATCGCCGTGGGTTTATAATTATGTGGTCATACAGTGAAATTAGTGCTGAGAGATCGCAAGCGTTTTGGAAACGCTTAAACTTGTATTTTAAATATGCTTGCTCAAAACATGTTAGAACTGCCTCAAGTACCAAAATCTATTCCAAGGCAGGCGGTACTGGGTAACTCCTGGCACAGTTCATACCTATCAGACTTTACAAAGGGTCTAACTTATCTTCAATATTGGATAAAGTTGCTTTAAGTGACCTATTTTATTTTGTTGCTTTTTTATCATTATGTTTGGTGGCCTTGGTTGTTTTATATAAGAGACCTGCATGGACGCACGAGGTGGTGAACCATGCTTACATTTTTGCACTTTGGGAATATTCTAAAATTGAAAAAATCAATCTGGCTTCCAATCACAGCACTACGTTTTGTCACTTTATGTGTGATGTACCATCAATCTGAGCCAGTGTTCCTTTTCACCCTTTTGGGAATGGGGGCAGGGCCCTTGCAATGGGGAAAAATTACGCGCGAAATGCCCAAATTGGGAAAAAGTTGCGGCGTAAAATTCTTTAAGTAAAGTGATTCCTTGTTTAATTTGATCACATAGATAAAATATCTCTATGTATACTAAGCAACACTGAGTTACAATGGCACCAATAAAATTACTTTTTCTCAAACTTTTAATATACTGAACAAAAAAAGAAACGCAACAATTATATTCCACTAAATTTTGAGCAAACTATGATACAAACAGAAATCATTGCATTTTCTACTCCTGCATTAGATGTCAGGCTTCCGAATGCAAGAAACCGTTTTTCATTTTGATGAGTAGTTACAGAGTTATGCGATGCCGACCGTGGGCGTGCTGAAAGTAGTATACCATACAGTGCGCATGCGCAAGCATTAAAATAATGGTACCATTTAAATCCGCTATAAACCCCCATTCAAAAGCACAATGTATCACTCAGCAGATAACTCACACGTTAAAGAAATAAAAGGAGTAAAATTGAAATTATCCCCCTTTCAATTAAACGTATAGGTATTTTGATGGTTTTAATTACGAGCTTGTGTGTCATGGAACTTTATATTTCTTTTTCATGAATTTTAATTAGGGTGCAGCTGACATTGTTTCTTGATGATTTGGAGATTCAAAAGTGTGCGCATGCGCACAGCAAATCTTTCCCGATTTGCATTATTTAAGACCACAAAAATTTCTCAATTAATTTTTATCGAAATGAAAATCAGTTTTTTGCATGATATACCCTAATATCCCAAGAATTGGAATCATACAGCAACAGACCTGAAATTATCAACGTTTTACCTTAAACTAAAAAATACTTGGTGGCCTATTGTTGCGTTTCTTTTTTTGTTCAGTATATTTATTTTTAGCTCACCTGAGCCGTCAGGCTCACAAGGTGAGCTTATAGTATACCCATGCTCCGTCGTCCGTCCGTCGTCCCCCATTTTCAAAGATCTTCTCCTCTGAAACCGCTTGGCCAATCAAAGCCAAATTTTACATGAAGCATCTATATGGGAAGGGGGAACCAATGTGTATATAAATAATCCAGGTCACATGACCAAGATGGCCGCCATGCCCATATATGGTAAAAACCCTTCAAAAATCTTCTTCTCCGGAACCACCGGACCGATTTCAACCAAACTTGGCATGAAGCATTAATGGCTCAAGCACTACAATGTGTATATAAATCATGACCCTATGATGACCTTGACCTATTTCACGGCAAGGTCAACATAGGTCGCGAATGCATTTGAATGGGAAAAATTGTTAAATTGTCATTTAAAGGAAAAATCTTGCAGAAAATGAGCAGTAGGACTGAATATTAATGATTCTGAAAAAAAATGGGCACCAGGGGCTCATCCGCCCCGACCCCGGGGCAATATACATGTATATCTCCATAATATTCAAACATCTTCTCCTCTGAAACCGCTTGGCCAATCAAAGCGAAATTTTATGTGAAGCATCAATAGGAAGGGGTAACAAATATGTATATAAAAAATCCAGGTCACATGACCAAGATGGCTGCCATGCCCATATATGGTAAAAACCGTTCAAAAATCTTCTTCTCCAGAACCGGTTGACCGATTTCAACGAAACTTGGCACGAAGCATCGATGGCTCAAGCACTACAATGTGTATATAAATCATGACCCTGTGATGACCTTGACCTATTTTACGGGAAGGTCAACATAGGTCACCAATGCATTTGAATGGGGAAAACTTTTAAAATGTCATTTAAAGTGAAAGTCTTGCAGGAAATGGGCAGTAGGACTGGATATTAATGATTCTGAAAAAAATCGGACCCCAGGGGCTCATGTGCCCCCACCCCGGGGCAATATACATGTATATTTCCATAATATTCAAACGTCTTCTCCTCTGAAACCGCTTGGCCAAACAAATCCAAATTTTAAGTGAAGCATCTATAGAATGGGGGAATCAATGTGTATATAAAAAATCCAGGTCACATGACCAAGATGGCCGCCATGCCCATATATGGTAAAAACCCATCAAAAATCATCTTCTCTGAAACCAATAGACTGATTTCATGGAAACTTGGCGTGAGGCATCGATGGCTAAAGTACTCTAATGTATATATAAATCATGACCCTGTGATGACCTTGACCAAGTTTATGGCAAGGTCAACATGGGTTGCCTGTGCATCTGAATTGGGAAAACTGTTAAAATGTCATTTGAAGGAAAAAGCCAACAGGAAATTGGCAAATGGACAGAATATTGAAGATTCTGAAAAAAGAAAATGGCCCAAGGGCTTATCTGCCCCTGCACTGGAGTTAAATACCATAATATTCAAACATGTTTATTGGTATATGCAGCTGATCTCAGGTGAGCGTTTACAGGACCATTGGTCCTCTGGTTCCATAAGCCAGTACTTGTAAAAATATTTTTTCTAAAAGTCAATACTTGTAGAACAATATTCAAGTTCATTCTCCAGTGCACAATTTGGTGTCTGGATGCTTTTTCATTTAACCCAACACATTTCTGACCTAGATTTCTTTGTGTTGATTACTAGTGCTGTCCAAAATTAGGCACAAAGTCGGAAGATACGCTCTACCATTAGGTGAAATTGGAGCAGCCAAAACTGATTATAATGAAGGATTTTTACACTAATCATGTTTCAAATACATTGGATTTGATATCAGAGGAAGTTAGACTACAATTACTTACAGTATTAACTTCAACAAAGGTAAAAATACAATAGTCATTAGTTTTCGTGGCTATCAAAAACGAACTTTCAAGTTCTGATTTTTTTGGAATTTTTGATTGGGAATTTTTCTGGGTCAATTGGGTAAAATGATGGTGTTTTGCCATTGGGAATGGGGCCGAATTTCGGCCCCAAAATTGCCTGAAAAGGAACACTGTGAGCAGTTCTAACATATCTAGTTGGACCACAGGTTTACAGGGAAATAATTTCAAATTGTAACTAGAATTGTAAGAGGATCTGACTAGAGCCCCGCTTCTGATCTTTTTCCCAGGGTGAGAAAAACAATGACTGGTAACAATCCCCAGCTAGATCTTGTTAATGTTGATGCATATAAAAAGACTGGTAAGATTCTGTCGATTCGTTCTCAAGATATTGAGTGAAAACGAATTTCTGATGTCAATCAAGGGCCGCAACTCTGTCAAAATTTGGCGAAAAATGACGGGCAACAATTCCAAGCTAGATCTTGTCAATGTTGATGTGCATACAAAATTTGGTGAGATTCTGTCAATTCATTCTCACGATATTGAGTGGCAACGAAATTATGATGTCTATCAAGGGCCATAACTCCGTCAAAATTGACAGGCAGCATACCCAAGATAGACCTTGTCAATGTTGATGTGCATACAAGTTTTGGTTAAATTCTGTCAATTTGTTCCCAAGATATTAAGCAGAAACAAAATTTTGACGTCAATCAAGGGCCGTAACTCCGTCAAAATGGCGAAAAATGAAGGGCAACAATCCCAAGCTTGATCTTGTCAATTTTGATGTGCATACAAAATTTGGTCCGATTCTGTCAATTCATTCATAAAATATTGAGTGGAAACGAAATTCTGACTTCAATCAAGGGCCATAACTCTTGTCAAAATTTGACGAAATCTTGAGGGCAATAATCCCAAGCTTGATCTTGTCAATGTTGATGTGCATACAAATTTTGGTCAGATTTTGTCGATTTGTTCTCAAGATATTGAGCAGAAACAAAATTTTGACTTCAATCAAGGGCCATAACTTCGTCAAAATTTGGCAAATGACGGGCATCAATCCCAAGCTAGATCTTGTCAATGTTGATGTGCATACAAAATTTGGTCAAATTCTGTCAATTCGTTCTCAAGATAGAGCGGAAACTAAATTCTGATGTCAATCAAGGGCCGTAAAATTTTGGGAAAAATGATGGGCAACAATCCCAAGCTAGTAGTGGAGTGACTATGACTAAAAAAGTGGCCTATTTCATGGAGTAGGTGACCACAAAAGTACCACATTTAATAATATATATCAAAATGTTCGCCATACTATGAAGTTTATGAAATGGGCAGGATAAAGTGTCCAATGTTGGTGCGAGCCGAGAAATCCAAGGTGGCGTCCAAGATGGCTGCCAGAAATAAATGCAAGAGGTTGATGTACATTACCTCCTATACTGTTTTAACGCACCGCAATACACCAAACAAATGACTTTTATTTTTACAATATGTGTTCAAACTTTTCAATGATAAATTTAAAGATGGTTTGAGTCCCAAGGTCAAGGTCAAATTCAAGGTCAAACCAAAAATATTGCGAAAAATCAACTGATCACTCTCATTTCTTTTGTTATAACACCAAAGTATGCATGAAAAGAAAGAAGTATTATATATCAAAATAAACTACAATGTATATGCTTTATGGATTTACATGAAGATAGAATTATGTTGTGTTACCATGGAGATTTTCAAGATGGCGTCTAAAACACCATGTGGTAATATTTGATAAGAGCGTTTTTTTTTCCATTATTTTTTTCCTTTTTTCAACAGTTTCTATTCTATTTTATTCAAAGTATGGTCATTAAAGTGGTCTTCAAAGTATTACATGCTGAATTATAAATCAATACATCACTTTAAGATTCTAAAAATAGCTGGAAAATCCAAGATGGCGTTGAAAATGGGCAGAAAATCTTGACTCAGGCATGAGGCTTTAAAATCCAAATAATTGGAATTAATCAATTATTTCTCACATCAAAGTAACACATATGTGTAGATTCAGGGTGAATAATTTATATTTAACATCCAGTTTTATCATTAATATGGAAACATTCATATATAGTCAGGTTTCAACCTTAGATGGATCAAAGGTTGGACGAGATATCAGATAGTACATGTACCTGAAATCTTTCAACAGAGTGCAACAGTTTTTTTTAAACGTTAATGCTATCAAAAGGCAGTGAATAAGTTGTGATAAGTATTATTGGATGAATTACAATAATACTTATCACAACTTATTCACTGCCCTTTGATAGCATTAACGTTTAAAAAAAAATTGATCCTTCATCGATCAAGTGGGATGCTGTGGAATTTTTCTTGGCAAGATGGTCAAACTCATAGATGTATTGAGGCACTGCTATGATAAAAAAAAGCTATATATCCTATGAAAAAGTATTGTGCAATTTACTATATACATGTAAATTGTTTCATTTTTATATAAAGTGCAGTCACATTTTACACTAAAACACCAATATCTTTTTCAAGTTAGGCATTATTTCATGCAGAATTACCCCACCCACCACTCTACAAGTCTTAATACAGTGGATTGTAACATGGCATTTAGTATTTATCAGAATATTATGATATATTCTTTGAAATGTATAATAAATATTTTGCTAAATCATTACCATTCACAGTAGTAATCTGCAACCTCATTACAACATACCTCGATATAACATTAATGTTAATTGAACTACCATAAGTTGGAGCCTTTGAAAACACTCTGTATAAAATTTCGCAGTATTTCTCCTATTTAAATAAAACTATAAATCATATAATGTTATTATATATCACAAGCAACAGTGCACTGTCTTAGCAATAATTGGAAGCCATTTGGAGACTTTTGGTCTATTAGCAGCCAATATACAGGTTATTTTGTGAGTCAGTTTCTTATTTTTCCGCATTTTGCTCTTAGTTCTTAAAATTGAAAGCTAAAATCACATGACTTATATATAGCGTATATCTGAATTTCGGCCAAAAGAGCAGTGTCTGAGCAATCTTTGATACAATTTACATGCAATCTAATGATATCGTTTACATCTCTATAGGGCCTTAAAAAACAAGATACAGTAACTTTCATAAGTATATCCTTTTAATTTTTCCTTATTTTAACTTTACTTTTTTTAAGTTTTTATGAACATTTTTGAATTTTGAAATCACGTGATTAATTTATTTGAACATATAACAATAGAAAATTGTCTTAGATATCATTTTGCATTATTTTCAGCTCTTTATGATCATCTGAGGTTATGACACAAGGACATTTGTATGTATTCCCCTTTATCGTTTTGCATTTTTTTCCCATTATTTATTTATTTATTTTTTTTTTTTGCATTCATAAAAATCAATACATTTAATAATATGATTTATATATCTGAATATATCTTTAGTCAAAGCAATTATTTGACACCATTTTCAGCTATTAAGGACCACCAGAGGTTGAGGTACAAATACTTGTGTAAGTATGCCCTTTAGTTTTTCGCCATTTTTCATTAAGTACATGTATTAACGTTTTTGATAATATTTTTGATCATATGTAGAACTTATCTGATTGCATGCCAACAGATAATTGTCTAAACAACCATTTGATGCCATCATCAGGTCTTTATAATCACAGGAGGACTAGAAACAAGAACTTTTGTACGTACGAGTATACCCCATTAATTTTTCCGCATTTTTCCCTCTATCTTCTATAATTTCACAAAATATGACTACTTTGGGTCATATGATTTATGCTTTCTAGCCAGAGGCTGTTAAGTTATACACTTCGATAAAACTTTAACGTAAGTATGATGGGAACAGGAACGCATACGGGAATATGGAAGACTGAGGTGACTACAGTAGTTCTATGCATTAGTACAGTTGAGCTAAAATGCGGAAAAAATAAAAGGGTATAAGCATAAAAAATCTTCTATCTTGACCTCTGAAGGCCCTTGATAGCTGAAAATGATGTCAAATGAGGGCTTTGGCTTTGTTCAATAAGTTTGTATTCATAAACATATTTAAACGTATCTATAGAACAAAGTCAAAACCATCATTTGACACCATTTTCAGCTATTAAGTGCCTTCAGAGACCAAGAAACAAGATTTTTTGTGTGTGTGAACGGTTTCTAGAAGTCTATATATATAGACAATCAGTGATAAGATAATATTCATAGTTACAATGAATATTATCTTATCACTGAATGTCTATATATAGACTTCTATTAGTTGGAATGTTGGTACCATGAAGGGTTGAGTTTCATTTCATGAAAGAGGCTAGAGGTTAAACCGTTGTAAAAATTGATATACTGCTGTGTAGCTTTTACAAAGATTTACAAGTAGGCAACGATCAGTAAATGGCGCAATCAGAAAGAAAATCCCAATCCAACCCGGGTGTGTGTGTGTGTGTGTGTGGGGGGGGGGGGGGGGGGTATGGGAGAAACCTAAATTGATAATTAGGTACCGGGTTTTTTTTTCTCTTTTGCTCCGGGTTTCAGTAAGTCATTTGGCGCCCAGGGATCTCCATAGTCGGGCAGCTAACTCTATTGAGTCCTCGTTTTTGATTCATATCCTAAATAAATGTTTTGAACCATTGCAGAAGATGAGGGTGAGGTTAAGCGCCAGTAAAACCAGTTTAAGCCCCTCCCCCCCCCCCCAATAATTTTATATTACTAATCGTTCCAAGGCAATACTTCTGTTGTGGTCCTAATTGTTTTGTGTTTTGGAGTCAATTTTTTGTGTTGTTTAAGCCTTATGTACGTTTCATATTTTTAGTTAAATTCGGGTAACTGAGTGGCCACCTATATTGAATAGCTGCTTATGATGTGCTTTCTTGGTATAAGTACCTAAGTGTTATTTTTAGTTTTTTCCACCACTCCATTTGTGGAGTGGGAATTATTTTCTGATCGCGCCATTTCCTGATCATTGCCTACTTGTACATTTTTGATACAAAGAAAACATATTATAAGCCTAATGAGCAGCTATTCTCCAATAGGTGGCCAGTCAGTTACCCAAACGTAACTCAAAATATGAAAACGCACATAAGGTGCAAACAATACAAAAAATCAACACCAAGACATAAAACAATAAGAACCACAACAGAAGTATCGTCTTGGAATGATCAGTAGTATAAAATAACTGGCGGGCTTATACAGTACTGGTTCTACATGGCCATTACCTCACCCTTAGCTTCTGCAGTGGTTCACAACATTTAGTCAGTTGTTCGGTCCTCGTAGTGAATCTCTAACTAGTCAATGAATCCTCAAAGACAAACAAGAGTCCACATCTTGACAACAACTCTTCCTAAAGCATTCATAATTCATACTTTTTAGGTTTCTTGTCATCGGACCATTGGGTCGTAGTCGGGGATGGGGCTAGAGTTATATAATTTATATATCTGAATATTGATAAACAGAACATTATACTAGCAATAATTTGATTTCATTTTCAAATCTTTGAGGCAATCAGAGGCCAAGTAAAAATAAAACTGAGATGCTTTAATAGCAGTGAACATATCATTGAGAAAGGGTATGGGCCATACCGCTGTTTAGGCTACTTAAGCCTCTTCAGTGACCCTATAAGATTTGGCAACATGGAACCGAAGAGAATTACTTTGATTTTGTAATCTTTTAACAGAGTAGTCAATACAAAGACTAGTATAATCCAAATGGGGCCAAATATATTCAGCGTTGGTTAGAAAATGAATGTGCCAAAGCACAAAGAATTGTTGGAGGTTTACCCCTATGTTTTTCTGCATTTTATGTCTCTATTATTATTTTATCATGGTTCTTGACATTTAAAGTGAAATATTTTATGTATCTGAATACAGGCCAATTGAAATAACTACAAACTTGATTAAAACAAAGTTTTAAACAGCATTCAAAATTTTTCTCCCCTACTAGTTTACAATTGACCACACTAAAATACACCCGTGTTGACATACATATAATACTTTGAACATGGATAAATACCTTTCTGGTGTACAAGATGTGGCACATTTAATACTTCTGGTTTTGCCTTCCAAATGTTTCATTTATAACTAGATGAAACAATGAATTATTTTGTATTTAAAAGATCTGATTTTGGCAAATTACATGCTACAGACGTACAGATGAACAGACCAAAATGGTCAGTTGTACATACAAACACTCGGATACGCACAAAAACGAGTAACCTCGATCAGTTATAATGTTTCATGCCAGCAAGATAAAAGAATCTAAAAGTGCCATGCCATCGATCAATTTCGTTAACACATGTTGCTTGAAAGTGGGTGGGGTAACTTGGCATGGAAAAACCTACATTATAAAGGATTTGTTGCACTTTATGGCCTTCAAATGCATTTGGAAATATATTAATTTATTCACGGGCAAAGTGTTTGCATAGGTATGCATTGTTTTATCAACCAAAAAAGCACAAGTGACTTCTACATGTTTCTACTTTAAAACAAAATGTCAATTTTTCTAAACAACCTCAGTCGGTAATTTTCTCATTTTCACAAAGGTGAATCAATTTATTTCAGTATTTTTTTTCATATTACATCAGCAAAGCAATTTGCCCTGAAGCCCTATTTGTTTGGAACATACTCAACATTGGTAAATCAGAAGTTTCCAGATACAAAAGTTAATATCTTAAACCAGAGGACCAATG